>CACVCL010018433.1:30000-130095 GCA_902729485.2 Mus minutoides | reverse complement strand
AAAAACACACACACACACAATTTATCTGCATTCTTTAATGAATTTGTAGTTATGAAACATCACCACCCAATAGACTGAGAAACAATGAAACTTTACTGTGAAATATACTAAGATCAGATTTTAGCCAGCGCTTGGAAAGCCTTGGAGCTTGTTGTTCCACAGGCTATCCTGGATCTCACTCTGTAGACCAGGCTGGCCTAGAACTCAGAAATTCGCCTGTCTCTGCCTCCCAAGTGCTGGGATGAAAGGTGTGCACCACCATGCCCGGCTGAGAATATCACATTTTTTAAAAGTCCTTTAAGTTCCTTTAAATACAAATTAAATATGATCTTCTCAATAGTTCTTTGAGGGTAGACCCATCTTCTAACTTTTTAACTTATCTTAAGCATATAATCAAACAGTGATAGCCTTTGTTAACTTTAAGCTCTTTGTGGTTGCAAAGGGCTTCTTTGAGTTTAATAGTATCTTGAAACAAAGGTACATTGTTTTGTTTTCAACCCATTTACATCTCTAAGGTTGACTCTTGAAGAATACCATAGGACACTCCTACCTAGCCCCCTGGAACAACAGCGAGTTACAGTTAGAGTTAGTTTATCTGCTTGCCCACCCTCACTCAAAATGTTGCAGCCCAAAGTTAGATGGACTTACCTAGGTCAGAAGTTCACCGTGGATCACAGAATCGAGACCCCCTTTCCTGGAACTCAGGGCAACTATCTGCAAGCCACTAATAGTTTCTCAGAAGACCCTGGTTGCCTTCTGCATCAGCAAGCTACTATGACACAGCAGCTAAAGATGAAAGCAAGGCTAGAGCCTCTGATTCTGCCTCTTCTGCCATTTGATCTGATATCTATAAGCCCTGCTCTTTGACACTGAACCACAATTAGAAATGGGACTGCTGGTCTTCCTGTCTTTCCTGCTTCTCATCCAGTTTCATCTATGCCAGTTGGCAAGTTATACAGTGACAAGGACACTTCCATATTCAAGGAAGTCAACTCTAGCTGTGATGCCCTGTCACTCGAGAATTTGTTGTCCGACCTTTATAAAACAAAAGCTGAATTATTAACCTAGGTGGTACGGATAATTGTTTTGTGGAACTCTAGTTTCCTGTAAGTAGGAACTGTGTATTCTTACATGCAAACTTTTTGATTTAGTCTGAAGTTAAAAAAAAAAAAAAGCAGGGTGTCTGTTAGAGAGGATTGAGGAACAAGAAAACACTGAGAAAATTGGGGGTAGGGGTTGATGTAAATGGTTACTAATGTGCAGGGAATGGTCAGTGGTCAGAATCAGAGTAATTGGAGCTTTAAGGAGTCAAAGGCAACAGAAAACAACTGGGCCTGGTTCAGAGTAGAGCTCCGAGAGCTGGTGACCTGTGAGCAGAGATTGTATGATGCTCCCTGCCTTTCAGTGAGAGAGAGAGCCTCTTCTATCTGCTGTGCATCATTTTGATGTTACATTCTTCTCCTTTTGTCAGATACAGACACAATGGACGATTAAAGCAGGAAGATCAACACGCCGGATTGAGTAGCTGGCCAAGTGATAGAGAAAGAGAAAGAGAGAGAGAAGGAGGGAATGGGAAGGTAAAAGGAGGGATAAAGCAAAGGAAGGAAACAGAAAAGGAGAGAAGAGGAAGGGGGTCAGGGGAAAGGAAGGGAATCACAAGGTGTATGGGGGAAGAGGAACAAAATAAACAAACAAAAACAAATGCCAAAGAAAGTTGGATGAGAGAGAAAAGAGGAGTAAAGGAGGAAAGGTCATGGGGTCCGGGGCAATTGGGGAAGGCATACTATCCTATTTTATAGAGCAGGCTAAGAGCTAGGGTCAGGCCACAGAGATGACTCCATCTGGGTTTGGTAGAACCTGCTGGAAGACAGATAGTTGACCCAGAGCAAGCATGCAAGTGTGTTTCAGCAAGAGGAGCACATTTGGTGGGGTCTGCGTTTGCTCAAAAATAGTCAGGGCCCCTCCCAAGGAGAGGACTATACTATTTCTAGCATGTTGACATAGCATTTGCAATTGCCAGTGACATCTGCACGGAAGTGACAGGTGTCGGTATGAGCAGGCCTTGTCTGGTTCACTGTCTCCTCCCTTTCTTCTGACAGTGTTTCAGCTAGCAGAAGCTCCACTAAGCCAGGGACCAGAAAACAAGGATGTGGAAAGAAGCCACACTTTGCCTCTCACACCATGCAGCTTGAGTATATGAGATTTGGCAGTTGTTTGCAACTGCCTTGTAAAGTAGCCTAACCTGGGAAATAGCAGCTGAATCTATCACATTAAGGTGGGAGGAAGCAAAGGCTTAAACTATGGAAGGATGAAAATCAGAGAGACAGATGAAATAGATGTTTTCATGAGAGGAGAACGTGTAATTTTGCAGTATCACATAAGACAAGGTACGGAAGTTTACTTAGCCTCGGTCCTTAAACAGAATAGTAAAACAGATACTTCTCAAAGCAAAGTCCCCTAACATTTCCAAGTTATGCCCTGTCCAGTCAAGATGTTTATACATACTTCACTAGGAGGTAGCAACATAAACTAAAATGTCTCCCAGAAAACCCACCTTCATATAGTGAGCCCTTCAGCTTGACAATGTCTTCCTTAGTGTTGTCAGGACAGAAAATTAAGGTTTAGTTTCTTCACTGACTTATCAAACTGTTTTTTTTTCCATCTAGTATGCTAGGCTATCAGGTTTTGTCATGCTAGAGAACATAGGAAACAAGGTGTTTCATATAGATAAGAATAAAGAAGTACTACAGAGAAAAACGGTGCAGAAGAAATACTACAATACTGACATTCTGTCATAGAAAAATATCATCTAATAAAAAAAGCTAATTAGGATTTCAACATTCGGTAAAATGCTAAGAAGCATCACTCGGGGTTAGAAAACCAGAGTGGAGTATGTATTGCTGTAGTGTGACGGACGAAGAAAATACCCCACCAATCATCCCTCAGGCTCAGCAGCTGTGGACACCCACTCCCTTGCACCTCAGCCAGCACATCTCTGAGCAATGGTTTTGCTGGATTCCAGATCTCAGACGACTTGGCATCAATTAGAGATTTATCTCCTTCTTAACCCAGTTTTGAACCCAGCATAGTACTTCAAAGTAAGATATTTAACACCCATCATGGAGACGGGTGTTTCTGGGGGAGGAACAAATGACATCACTACTGCATCTATACCCCAGAAAGCTAAGAGCAAATATTATTACTTATGGAGACTGTGTGTTTGGCTTAGAAGGACGGACGGCCTTCATGAGACTGACAGTTGATGAAGGGCACACTCCGGCTATCCTGAGCAACAATAGACCAGCAGTAGCTACTGTTTATTGTGCATATTTCGGTCACTTTTCCAAGCAAGTAATTTTTACTCACTGCTAAGCATCTAAAACCTGCTTGGAATCTGAACTCCCAGGTGAGGCAGGGACAGTCTAGCTCTCCAGAAATCCTTCATCATGAACAGGTCCCCTTCATCACGTCCCAGGCACAGGCACAATAATACAACGTTTGAAATTAAAAGAGGCCTCATGAAATAGAGAGAATCAATGCAGGTGGTTAGCTAAGATATGAACAACACCTCCCACAGAGCAACTGGAGGAGCCTGTTTCTAGGATCAGTGAGAGGAGAGACAGCAGGGCCCCAGAGTTGCCTGATGAATCCCATCAAGCAGAATGGATGGGGTCTGCAAGGAAATGCTAGGGATGCAGACCCCAGTTCATCATCTGTGGATCCCATGATACAATGCACTACATGGTTTCATGACAGGTCTGGTGGGTGCCTCCTATTCCAAGGAGAAACGCCCTGCTATATGTGCTTCAGGCAGTAGAGTTCTGTTTTTCATTGATCTGGTGTGTGACCTACCTCCTCTGATAAGATTTGAAACACACACATGTTCAAGTGTTCTTACTTAATTTGATAAGTTGATAAATATTATATTCATTAAATAAGTAACTTCAGTCTACATCATTATTCCTGCTGAACAGATGATGAATATTTATTTGCTCAAATCAGACATAGATTTATTCTCTACCAGGGACGCACAGCTGTCACACTAGGCTGGGATGCAGTGTATCTCCAGTCCTTTGACTTTGCCAGCCACAGAACCTCTCTCTACCAGGAAACAGAGCTGCCATACCTGGCTGAACCCCAGATCAGAGCGTCCCTCAAATCTCATTAGGGAAGCTTCTTGTTGAAGTACATGGTAATTAACAAAGAGATCCACATCTGGGTAATGTGCAGAGAGTGACTTTGGAACATACCACACTAAATAGGATGTCTTTATCAAACTCTTTCCCTCAAGGCTAAAGACTGTAAGAGTCAGAGTTGGCAAATGACTCCAAGGAAGTAGAGTCTTCCACACACACCAGAACTGATCTCACATGTGAATTCACAGATCCTTTGACAGTACACACAATACCTGCACAGGTTCAAACCAGGCAAAGCCTCAGCACTGAGAAAGAGAAATGGGCACAAAGTCCCACCCCTAATCAAGAAGTTAATTGCAATTGTTGACACTGGGAGAGGGAAAAATCCGTTTTCTTCAATGGAGTGACATTGGGCACATCAACCATCCTCCAGGACAGGCCTCATGTCCAAAAAAGACATGTGTGGGGGGAGGGGGGGAAGGGAGAGAGAGAGAGAGAGAGAGAGAGTTTGTTTTAATTTTCTTTTTTCTTTGGTTTTGATTTTGTTGTCTCTCTGAGAGAGAAGGAAAGAACATGTAGTTGAATTTTTAGGGAGGCAGAGAGAATCTAGGAGAGTTGCAGGAAGGGAACTATGATCCAAATCTACTATATGCAAAGATAATTTTTCCACTTATTTATTTATTCACTTTACATACCTAGTGTAGCCCCCTTCCATCCTCTCCTCCCAGACCCACCTCACAAACACCTCCCCCCATTATCCCTCCTCCATTACCTACTCCTTTCTCCTCAGAGAAGGGGAAGCCCCCCCTTGGGTACCACCCTGCCTAGGGACATCAAGTCGAAGCATGACTAAAGGCATCCTGTCCCACTGAGACCAGACCAGGCAGTCCAGGTAGTGGAAGGGGATCCAATGGCAGGCAACAGAGTCAGAGACAGTCCTCATTCCAACTGTTAGGGGACGCACATGAAGACCAGGATACACATCTGTTACAAATGTGTAGATCCAGCCACAACATGTTCTTTGGTTGGTGGTTCAGTCTCTGTGAGCTCCTGTGTACCCAGGTTAGTTAACTCTGTAGGTCTTGTGGTATCCCTGACTACTGAAAAGATAATTTAAAAAAGGAGACATAGATGAAGTCTACCTCAAAATTTGCACCAAAAAAGAAGGTCATTAATCTATTGTAAAATGGAGTCACGAAGAGGAAGACACAACCGTAAAGCTACTCTTTCTTTCTCTTTTCTTTTTTTCTTTCTCTCTCTCTCTCTCTTTTTTTTTTTTTTTTTTTTTTGGTTTTTCGAGACAGGGTTTCTCTGTATAGCCCTGACTGTCCTGGAACTCACTTTGTAGACCAGGCTGGCCTCGAACTCAGAAATCCGCCTGATTCTGCCTCCCGAGTGCTGGGATTAAAGGTGTGCGCCACCAATTAGAGCAGACCATCACCTAATCTCCATACCTGGCTTCTACCTTACATACACAGGAATGCAACAGCTTCCAATAAATCTTCACTGCCTAGAGAAGAGAGAGCTCTATAAAGTAACTGAAGTTCTGAGCCTAGTCCATACCTTCTGGCTGGCATTCTGCCCTCTGCCTATTATTGCCTGTTGTGGCCTGGCTGCTTTAATAGCTTGGGTTCAGATAGAACTTTTGGCTATTAAGGAATGCTAAATCCTCAAGGTCTCCTGTAGTCTTTTGGGAGGATGATAAGAAACATAGGTTGAGTCTTTGTTTTTGGTAACTGACACAGAGTTTCCAAAACTCTCAAAACTTCTTGACTGTCTAAAAGGAATGTCTTTGTTCTTCCTGAACCCTTTGAATTCATGCATATGAAGGACTGGGAGGGTGCGGTTGGCCACCAGAACCAGCTTTGTGTTAAGAGGGTTATGATCCAAATCTACTATATGCAAAGATAATTTTTCCACTTATTTATTTATTCACTTTACATACCTAGTGTAGCCCCCTTCCATCCTCTCCTCCCAGACCCACCTCACAAACACCTCCCCCCATTATCCCTCCTCCATTACCTACTCCCCCTCCTCTCCTCCCTACTACTCCCTGGGAGGAACTGGAGCTACTGATCTAGTTCATCAACAAGGGACAGCAACTTGATCTTTCATGTCTGTCTAATGACGCCTCCATAGCATCCACAAAGAATGGTTTTCAGAAGGCTTGTAGGCTCATGAACACACTGAGGGGCCAGGGGATAGCACAGCTAAAGGACAAGAAACTGCCACACTTCTCCACATGTGGGTTTTCCATTTGGTACTTCCTGAGTTGGATCCTTTATAATAAAATGGTGATTCTAACATGCCTTCCTGAGGTCTGTGGACTAGTCTAGAAGGTTTCTCAATGGAGAAGAGAGACTTGAAGACCCCTCTCTATAGAGAAAAGCAACACTTAAAGTTGGAATCTGAATTGAGAATAAAGTCTTGTGGGAGTAAGCCCTGTGGGGTTTGATGCTAACCATAGGTTTATATATATATATATCAGGATTAAACTGAATTGAATTATAAGATGCTGTTCATGGCCAAATTAGAGTAAAACAAACAAGCAAACAAATAGTCACGTTTAACGTCAGAGTTGTTGTGAGTATAAGCAGTTCAGAAAGACTCTTGGGACAGCCCCAGACAGGTCAGATAATCCAGATTGCATGACCTGGAAGCTGTGTGATCATGAGCAAGTCTCCCTCAGACTCTCTGTCCTGCACCGGCAAACATACCTGAAAACATGACTTTAGCAGATGTCTTGGAAAGTTTAGAAGGAAAGAGAAGATTAGCAATTAGCGGAGAAGCTGGAGCACACAAAAAAGTGCGAGACATGCTCTCTGCTCCGATGTCTGCCTCAACGTTTGGCCTTGAGATTAGGTTTCATACTGTAGTAGGGAGTCTAGTGGAACCCTGGGTGGCCTCATTCACCCTGTCAGAGCTGGGAGTGGAATATAGAACACACCCAATGATCCTCAGATGTGTCTACATTTCTATCTCAATGTGCCAAGAGTGGAAATGATAAAAGTCATAAGAAACTTCTTGCAATTTTAAAAATAAATGACTTTCTTGGAGTCTTTTTGACCTCTTGCAAAGGTAGTTTTTAGTTTCACACAGTATCAGCCAGAGAAAACACTTTTCAAAAGTGCATCTGTTATGCAACACTGTGGATAAGGTAAATACCAAACTACAAACTATAACATGAAAAATGTGCATTTACTTCACCTATATAATAACATATATGTTTATATCGATGCATGCTTATTTATAAATGCATAACAAATATAGAAATAAATATGTATGTAAGAAGATGTGAGGCAGGGCATTTGAATAATTCAGGGCCATGTAAATACAGAGCATTTGCCTTACCACTGAGCTACAGCCCGAGCCAAGTCTGAAACCAAGCAGAGAAAGGAAGTGAGTTGGGAGTCACAAGTGAGGAAGAAAAAAATCCCAACATGATCCCAAAAGCATCCTACGGCTTCCTTTCATTTGAGTCCTGCATGAGCACCAAGCGCAGCCCTGCATCCTGGTGCCCTGACGGAGAGTGAGATGTAAGCTTTCAGGGTGGCAAGTTCTTCTGTATGCCAGAGTACTGTGAGATCTGAAGAGAAGGGAAAGAGAAATGCAGGGTCTCCAAGTAACAACTGTCCAGAGCTGTCCTCAGCTCCCCTACTGACATCCTCATGCAAGGTCACCATTCTCCTCCTCCTCTACTTGACTGGGATGTGAATGCCCTTTCTGATAGGGCTTGGCACTCTGAGACAAAAGACTGTCAGAGCTCTTTTTTTTTTCACTAGGAATGGCTTCATCTCTGGCTATCAGGAGGTTGCCTGGGTTGCTATTAAGAAAATATGAGCTGGGGATGTAGCTTAGTGGCAGAGCACCTTCTTGGCATGGATGAGGCCCTGGGTTCATCCTCAGCATCACAGTAACCAATCAGTAGTCATCAAGCACCCCGCAAAAAATGATGAGCTTCTGCCTATTCTCAACAATTCCCTTAGGAATACCACTGTTAGCTGCCACTGCCTTCCCTTCCGTTTTATTTCTCTCTCATGTGCTCTCAGCTCAGTTAACTTTTTAGAATGGAAAATTTATTGCATGAATCTTTGATGAATTTTTTCATGTTGAACTGGAGTATAATAAGTGAATGGAATAAGTCATCTGATAAAGTTTATCATCATAATCCCCAGAAAAACGAATACTCTCTTATACTTGGTACCACAACCTTATAATATTGGAACAAGTGGCATGTTTCGAAAGACCCACAGTAGAGCCGACACCCCAAATCACTCACAAGAAATGGTCTCGATGCAAATTGCAAGAGGACTTTTATTCCAAGAGTGCTCTGGGACCCACAGTGTACACCATGCAGGGTTGTACACCATGGGCCCCAAGTAGCTGGATAAGGGAATATTTAAAGGGAGAAATCACAATTCAAGGATGTGGGGAGGGCATTGTTGGAAAATACCAAAAATAGAAGTTAAGAGTCACAAGGAAGTAGAAAGTCAAGACTGTTTTCTATGAGCCTGTAACAATAGCACATTTGCATAGCGGGTTCCAGCAGCGATCAGGGTGGGTCAGGGTGACTTTCTTTGAATGAACACTCCCTGAACCCAGGAAGCAGATGGAACAATAAATTCCTCTTGCTTTTTGCATCAATCCTGGCTCCACGTGGTTCACTCAGGAAGTCCCCAGTAAGCTAAGGCTCCTCGGAGTCTTACAGTGGTGCATGCCTTTAATCCCAGTACTTGAGAGACAGAAGCAGAGGCAAGCAGATCCATTTGAGTTTGAGGCCAGCCTGGTTTTAAGAACAAGGTCCAGGATAGCTAGGGTTATACAGAGAAATCCAGTCTTGAAAAAACAAACAAAAAAAAAACAGGGGCTGGCAAGATGGCTCAGAGGGTAAGAGCACTGACTGCTCTTCCCAAGGTCCCAAGTTCAAATCCCAGCAACCACATGGTGACTCACAACCACCCATAATGAGATCTGACACCCTCTTGTGGTGCTGTCTTTAGACAGCTATAATGTACTTAGATATAATAATAAATAAACCTTTAAAAAAGTCCAAAAAAAAAAAAAACCAACAACAATAACCACAAAGCAAATGTTTTAATCCTCCCCTACTCAGTATACTAGGGCTTTGCACTCCAAGAACTTAATATCCTGAAGTAGTGTCTCCTTTCTCCTTGGAACAGCATACCCATTTCTGTTAGCTGGACACCAAGACTTTCTTTTAAATCTTAGTGTATTGTCAATCGCACAATACTCTGAGGTCTAATCAGAGCTGGGCGACAAGGCAGCCATATCCCTTCTGAATGCTTCACGCTCTCCCAAAGAGCACCAGAGCCAGAGATCTCATGTTCAAACATTTCAGATTTAAATAGTGGCAACACCTGAGTTAATGATTGTACTAATTAGGTTTCTGGATCCTGTCATTACACTTAGGAAGCAAGGGACTTTTCTCTCTTCCATACGACATTATCTAGCATTATCCCCAAAATACTTGGGCCCTAACCCCACCCACTGGGATGGTTACTTAAAGATAATACAGAATTACAATAAAGACATCTGTACTCTAAAAAAAAAAATTTCCATAGAAGGTGTATACAGTGCTGGCATGTATTTGGCACTATAGAGTGTACTTTAAGAAAGTAATTGTGTTGTTAGATTAATCTCTGTTAAATCCAAGTTAGAACGCAATTATATTAATGGTGACATTGAATAACTATACTGGTCTTCTGCTAACAGCATTTGTAATATTTACTAAAATGTAATAAAATTGGAAGGATTAACTTAGACGAAGACAAGTAAGACAATTAGCACTGATCTTCCTGCTTGTGATGGTATTTGCTAAATACCATTAGTGGGACTATTATGTTTGTTGTTCAAATCTTTCTTATTTTTCTATACTTTTCCTTATCTAGGTCTGACATATATGATGCATTGACATCTTTACAGTTCTCGCCTCTACAAAATGAGCACCAGGGTTCAGGGAACTCACACTTGTTCTGCAGGGTCAGGAGCAACACAGTACTTAGCCAATGTAATTGTAAGAGTAAATGACATGGCTCTCATCACCACGCACCACATTTAGGGAGTTGTCCTGAGGGAGCAACTTGAGCAGAGTTGAAAACAGACAAAATTAGAAATGCAAACCAAAGATGAGCAACCTCTCACCTGTAGATATCAGAGGACAACTTTTAGAAATTGGTCCTTGCCCTTCTAACTTGTTTTTGAGTCAGAGTCTCTGTCTTGTTTTTGACACAGTGTTTGCCAGGCTAACTAGCTCTTGAATTTCCTAGAAATTCTCCTGTCTCTGCCTCCCATCTCACCACACGGATTATAGATGCGCATGCTGGTTTTGTGTGTCAACTTGAGACACAAGCTGGAGTTATCACGGAGAAAGGAGCTTCAGTTGAGGAAATGCCTCCACGACATCTAGCTGTAAGGCATTTTCTCAATTAGTGATCAAGGGAAAAAGCCCCTTGTGGGTGGGATCATCTCTGGGCTGGCAGTCTTGGGTTCTATAAGAGAGCAGGCTAAGCAAGCCAGGTCTCCATGGCCTCTGCATCAGCTCCTGCTTCCTGTCCTGCTTAAGTTCCAGTCCTGACATCCTTTGGTGATTAACAGCAATGTGGAAAGTGTAAGCTGAATAAACCCTTTCTTCCCCATCTTGCTTCTTTGTCATGATGTTTTGTCCAGGAATAGAAACCTTGACCAAGACACATACTTTTTACAGATGCATACAGATTATAGATCTGGCTTTTTGTGTGGGTTCCATGGTTGAACTTAGATCTTGGGCTTCAAAGGAAAGAACTTTTACTAAGTGAGCTATGTCCCTGACTGCAGGGAAAACTTCTTTCTACATTCTTAATTTTACCAAGTTAAACCAACTAGCGAAGTTTTAACAACAACAACAACAAAAAATACAGGCAACCTTTAACTAAATTTTGCTTCTTGGCTTATCAACTTCATTTTCCTTTAAAAATGTTCAGATCCTATATGGAGGGAAATGTTTAACCTTTTTTTTTTTTTTTTTTTTTTTTTTTTTTTTNGAAGAGAAGAGAAGAGAAGAGAAGAGAAGAGAAGAGAAGAGAAGAGAAGAGAAGAGAAGAGAAGAGAAGAGAAGAGAAGAGAAGAGAAGAGAGTTCTTTTTTTTGGGGGGGGGAGGGGGGTTGAGACAGGGTTTCTCTGTATAGCCCTGGCTGTCCTGGAACTCACTCCAGGCTGGCCTCAAACTCAGAAATCTGCCTGCCTCTGCCTCCTGAATGCTGGGATTAAAGGAGTGCACTACCATGCAGTTCTTACACTCTTACCTTTCTTACTCTCATCTCTAGCCCTCCTTCTCCCCTCCCTTCCCCCATCTCTCCATGTGGCCATAGCTGGCCTCCCTCTTTCTACCTTCTCTATTTCTCTCTGCCTTTCTACAATAAAGCTCTAAAACCAGAGAGAGAGAGAGAGAGAGAGAGAGAGAGAGAGAGAGAAGAAAAAAGAAAAAAGAAAAAAGAAAAAAGAAAAAAGAAAAAAGAAGAAAGAAAAAAGAAAGAAGGGAGGGCTGGAGGGACACAAGGACGGAGGGACGGAGTGAGGAAGGAAGGAAAAAGTCCTGTATGCAAAGGTAGAATAAAATATTTCCTTCTAATTTCTAAATGATAAACTATATTTAACAAAAGATTCAGTTTTTGATTTTACTAAATTACACACTGATTTTTACTAACTTTGGGTTCCTAGTGCCATGGGATTACATAATCTATTGGCCTGTTTTTCTGCCAAATCCACAGACATTTTTCTTAACTCTCTAGCCAGCCCCTAGTGGGTGATGGCCATGACTCTGTCTAGATCACTCCTGGGACTTCAGGATTCTGGGAATGTTCTATGATGTTAGGAACAGCACATTATTGTCACATCATCACTTGTTTGTCTGTTCCCAAGCCTAATAAACTCCCCTCTAGCCAACTAAGCCCTAAACAGGAAAGGTGTCACATATCAAGGTTGCACAGGCTGAAGGCAAGGAAGTTAAATATATAGAATGATAGTTTACACTAAGGTTAGAGTCAAAGAGGCTGAGAAGAGGAACAGCCACCATGAAAGCTAAGAATTTCTCATTCAGACTCCAAGGGTACAATACAAGGAAAATCTTCAGGGATAGCTACCATACTCCAGTGTAGGCCCATGCCCAGGAGTTGACAACATAAAATAAACTTCACACAGGGTTTTCATTGGTCTGTTTCATTTGGTATTTGTTTGTTTGTTTGTTTGTTTTACTGTTTTTTGTTTGTTTGTTTTGATTTTCATTTTAATTGTCATTGTTGTTGTTTGTCTGCTTGCTTTGTTTTTTATTTGCTTGTGAGAGACAAGATGAAGTAGGGTGGGTGGAGAGGTGGGGAGGTTATGGGAGGGAAAAAAACATGGTCAAAATATTCAGAAGTGCCTAGGAAAGAGTTAAAGAAGTTGGAAGACTTTCCAGTCCAAGGAATCAAATCGCTTCCCCTGAGAAATGTGCTGAGCGTGTCACAGTGGAGAGACAGGAGGGGAAGGCAAGGGTGCATAGGTGGGGAGGGAGTTGACTTGGGACAAGAAGCCGAAAACCATTCACACCTAATAGTACAATCAATAAAGAGACAAAAGCCTTGGCACTGGGTCAGAAGCAGAGGGGAGACCGCACACCTCTTAGTAATTAGTGCAGATAACTTAGTTAGAGATTAGGACAAAGGGAAAGCACAGAACAGGAAAAAACAGATTCTATGAAAGAATCGTTCATATTCTGCAACTTAGGCTTGGTACTGGGGAGGCATGTGAACCAATGTTTGACAGAATAGGAAAATATGGAGTAGTGAGGAAAGCATATTAACAGTGCTATGCTCCATGATTCACAGAAAAATTATACCCTGGACTGAAGCAGCATGTAAATGCAAAGAGTGTTTATTCTGCAGAAGTCCAGCATACTGGGGCTCCCAGTGAGCTTGCAGGCCTGATTTAAAGCACATTAGGGAATTCCAGGGTAGGTGACCTCTATGTTAATCTGTTGGGTTCATCTCTATGGACATTCCATTACCATGGTGTGGGGTAACCTTTGACAACGCTTGGGTAACAGGAACGGAGTCCGGTCCACCATCCCGTAGAAGACTCCGGACCGGAACGGACCTTAACAGGTCAAGAACCTTTGTCTCTAAATCCGGATCAGAGGAATTGACGGTTAAACTTCGGACAGTACCTTAGTCGTATCTGAAGAGTTATCTCTTATAACCTTGACTATTCCATTATTGTTCGTGTTAAAAACAAAAGATGGGCTGGGCATGGTGGTGCATGCCTTTAATCCCAGCACTCGGGAGACAGAGGCAGCAGGATTTCTGAGTTCGAGGCCAGCCTGGTCTACAAAGTGAGTTCCAGGACAGCCAGGGCTATACAGAGAAACGCTGTCTCAAAAAACCAAAAAAAACAAACAAACAAACAAACAACAACAACAACAACAACAAAACAAAAGACGGTGGTAGAATGTCTGACAATTAACAAAGTATATACTAGGATTGTATCTCAATGACTCAAAGAAAACTTTTCTCCAAATTGAATTCTGTTTGATGGGAAAGTACCTCTAGCCACTCTCCCCAGACAGTTATGGGCCAGGAAGTTGCCAGATCTCATTTGTCCTGTAGTGAAGGACCCTGGAATGCAGACATCTGCTCATTCTTGATGTTTGTTAAGTATTCCCTATCAACACTTTGGTTTTAATAATGATCTCCATTCTAAGCAAAGCCCCCAGCGGAGCCCATGCAAGAAAAGAGAGGGCCATACACTTCCCTGAACACAGCAGTGGTTTGGATCTGTCCACAGGATGCAGCTTATCTGATCTCTGACATCACACCTGTATGCTTTGTTAGCTAAAGTTGCTATTGAATGCTTAGAAGTCTAGTACGTGTTGTTGGCTTTACTCATGAAGAAATAAAGCACTAGTTGGTCAAATATCAGCTTTCCTTGCTACAGTAGAAGACCTGAAGCATCTATTTTATATAGACAAAAGGTTTATTTAGCTCACGTTTGGGAAATTCAAGAGACTGTTAACCAAAGTTCTGGCTAAGGCCTTCCTGACAGTAGTTTATTATGGCAAGTGTGTGTGTGTGTGTGTGTGTGTGTGTGTGTGTGTGTGAGAGAGAGAGAGAGAGAGAGAGAGAGAGAGAGAGAGAGAGAGAGAGAAACTGAGGCCCCACAGTCTCTCCTCAGATTTAGCCCTAGTGACCTAAGGACATCCCAATGGCCTTGCCTATTAAATATTGCACTATCTCTAGCACTACCTGGGCTGGCTAATTTTATGTTAACTTGACATAAGGAATAGTTGTCTGAGAGTGCCTCCATAACATCAGACTCAAAGGAGATAAGATGGTAGGGCATTTTCTTAATTAGTGATTGAGTTGGGTGATGGTGAGAAGTCCATTGTGGGTGGTGCCATCCCCTGGGCTTGTGGTCCTAGATGGTATAAGAAAGTAAGATGAGCACACCATGAGGAGCAGGGCAATAAGAAGCAGCCCTCTATGGCCTCTGCAACAGCTTCTGCTCCAGGTTCCTGCCGTGTTTTAGTTCCTATCTAACTTTCTTCACTCCTCAACTCACTTTTTGCCACACCCACCCCAGTGAAGACCTCGTGACAGGCCCAAAAACTTGGATGCAGTCCCAAGGCAAAGACTTTCACAGAAACTCAGCCTCCTGGAAACTTTGGTATCCCATAGAACGAATGCTCCAAACCTGTCCCATTTCTATTAGTGAATAGATCTGTGTGCTTTCTTTCAGTATTGTTTTATTATAGGTGCCTCCAAGCAATGACTTGCCAAATACCTAAGCAAAATTGAACTTTGCTTCCAGGCCTTCACCAATGTCCCAGGAGTGTAAAGACCTCACACCTGGCTTCTAAGAATATGGATGACCTTAGATAGAGCTGACTTTGTCTCAGTTGTTATAATGCCTAGTTCCTGCTAGTCTTTATGTACGCATTCCTCTGTTTTGTATAAGAGTCATTAAGCATCTGGTAACCTCAGTGTACCTTGGCTGATGTGTTACCTAACTTTCTTATTTTCTTCTGTATTAAAAATTTGATGCTCACTTTGAGAAATTACATCCAGATACAGTACTCTCTCTGGTGTTCGTGTCTGTTGTTATCCGCTGACTTCTTGCCCACCTGATTACCGAAATCCTGATTCCCCACGGTGGAAGGACCAACTGAGTCCAGTCCGTGGCAACTTTTGATCATGGTGTTTTGTAGGAGCAATAGAAACCCAAACAAAGATAGTACCTGAGGAACAAACATTGTACCCAAAGCCCCACCCAAAGACCAAGTTGTTGATCACAGTGGACCCTTAGAGAACACTAGCCATTAACCAACACTCAAAACAAAGCAAAGACAGTCTGTGGGGTAGCCAACATCAAGCCTATTTTCTGTGGGTCATGCAGTTAGAGGTTAGGTCTTTTGAGAGGACAGAAGTGGAGTTGACAGCAAGGTGAGGATTTACCAAGAATTCCAAGTGTGATTTAAGACAGGTTCCTTAAAGTAGAAAGGAAGGGGTTAATTATGGTTTTTGCAAGGATCATGAGGGAGAGGCAGGATTGGTGGAAACACTACAGTGAGGGGTTGAGGCAAGAGATTAAAATGATCTTAGATAAAATTTGCCTTTAGATGTTTTCTAAAGACGAGCTGTGCTACTTTTCCTATGGTTGCTGTGTCAGCACAGCACAAACTGTGACTTACACGCAGAAAGAAAACAAAACGATTAAACTTATTAGATCAGAGCTCCTAATATTGAGGAATCAGTAGGATTCCGTTGCTTTGGAGGCTGGAGAGAAAATGCCATTTCTTTGTATTCCCCAGCTTCTAGAGATGACCCATATCCCAGACTCACAGCCAATTCCTAATTCAGCTTCAGCTTCTGTTTCTGTCATCCCAGTCCTTAAAGACTTCTGCTTTCTGCTCACAGTGACCCGAAGAATTGCCTGGGGCCCACCCACACAGTCCCGAGATAGTCTCTCCATTTCAAGATCTTTAACATACATATATCTATCTAATCAAGGTCCCTTTTGCCGTAAAAGCCAGGACGCTCACTGTGCAGAGGAAGAGTACAAAGTTCTAAACCTGGCACTTTAGCATGAGGTTTAGTTTGAACTGAAAGCCACTAAAATGAGGGAACAGGAGGAAAACACTCTGTACACACACACACACACACACACACACACACACACACACACACCCTGTGCCACACAGCAGATTATAAATTTCTCTTTTTCAGGTGCCCCATATGCATACACATTTCTTTTTTTAACACTCTTTTTTTCTTTTTCTTTTTTTTCCTCCAAGACAGGGTTTCTCTGTATATCTCTGGTTGTCCTGGAACTCACTTTGTAGACCAGGCTGGCCTCAAACTCATAAATCCACCTGCCTCTGCCTCCCAAGTGTTGGGATTAAAGGCAAGCACCATCACTGCCCAGCTTGCATACATATTTCTAATATCAGGAACTGGATACAGTGCTACCACCAAAGATATCAAAGAAGCTACTGAGTGTGATCTGTGACAGGACAGAAAGGCTGGGAAGATCTGAGGAAAGGAAAGAAACTCTGCATTCAGAATCTGATTGAAGCCTGCCTCTCCCACAAAACAGCAAGAATTCTAGTACAGTTCCCAACTGCTTAAGATATATATATATATATATATATATATATATATATATATATATATATATATATATATATATATGTGTGTGTGTGTGTGTGTGTATATATATATATATATATATATATATATATATATATATAGAGAGAGAGAGAGAGAGAGAGAGAGAGAGAGAGAGAGACAGGGTTTCTCTGTATAGCCCTAGCTGTCCTGGAACTCACTTAGGAGACCAGGCTGGCCTCGAACTCAGAAATCCTGCTGCCTCTGCCTCCTGAGTGCTGGGATTAAAGGCGTGCGCCACCATGCCCCGCTGCTTAAGACCTTTCTCCTGAGTCTGCACAGGTGAGTGAAGACTGCAGAAGCAACACAGCTTCTGGAACAGACACAGTTTCGGGCTCCAGATATCCGGGCACCTTCCCCACCAAAGGAGAGGTGTCTGCCCAGGAGGGCTCTGCCTGCAGAAGCAGGTGAAGGAACCATCTTGGGTCCCTAATCCCTCAGAGACCAGTCTGCATAGGTCAGGTCACAGACTGCAAAGGGGTGAATGAGCAGACTGCTAAGCAACACAGCTTCTGGGACAGGCCCAGTTTTGGGCTCTAGACATCCGGGTACCTTCCCTGCTTGAGGAGAGGTGTCTGGCCAGGAGGACTTTGCCTTTCGGAGCTCGTGAGGGAGCCATCTTGGGTCCTGGATCCCTCAGAGACCAGTCTGTGCAGGTGAGTGTGCAGGCAGCAGAGACAACACATCTTCTGGGACAGGCCCTGTATTGGACCTTCATCTTTAGCCAAGAGGCAGGTCTGAACACCAGACTTCTGTGCACCTTCCCTGCAAGAGGAGAGCTTGCCTGCAGAGACTACTCTGACTACAGAGACTCAGGAGAGAGCTGATTCCCAGGACTGCTGACAGAGACTAACAGAATCACAAGAGGAACAAGCTCAAACCAGAGACAACTATAATAACTAACTCCAGAGATTACCAGAGGGTAAAGGCAAACGTAAGAATCTTTTTTTTTTTTTTTTTTTTTTTTGTTTTGAGACAGGGTTTCTCTGTATAGCCCTGACTGTCCTGGAATTCACTTTGTAGACCAGGCTGGCCTCGAACTCAGAAATCCTGCTGCCTCTGCCTCCCGAGTGCTGGGATTAAAGGCTTGCGCCACCATGCCTGGCTTTTTTTTTCTTTATCTTTTTATTTTTTTATTTTTTATTTTTGTAAGAATCTTAATAACAGAAACCAAGACCACTCACCATCATCAGAACCCAGCACTCCCACCTCAGCCAGACTTGGATACCCGAACATATCTGAAAAGCAAGACTCAGATTTAAAATCATATCTCATGATACTGATAGAGGGCATGAAGAAGGACTTTAATAACTCACTTAAAGAAATACAGGAGAACACTACTAAAGAGGTAAAAGTCTTTAAAGAGGAAACACAAAAATCCCTTAAAGAACTACAGGAAAACTCAAACAAACAGGCAATGGAATTGAACAAAACCATCCAGGACCTATAAAGGGAAGTAGAAACAATAAAGAAAACCCAAAGTGAGACAACTCTGGAGATATAAACCCTAGGAAAGAAATCAGGAACAATAGATGTGACCATCTGCAACAGAATACAAGAGATGGAAGAGAGAATCTCAGGTGCAGAAGATTCCATAGAGAACATGGGCACAACAATCAAAGAAAATACAAAATACAAAAAGATCCTAACTCAAAACATCCAGGAAATACAGGACACAATGAGAAGACCAAACCTACGGATAATAGGAGTAGAAGAAAATGAAGATTTCCAACTTAAAGGCCAGCAATTATCTTCAAAAAATTATAGAAGAAAACTTCCCAAACCTAAAGAGAGAGATGCCCATGAACATAGAAGAAGCCTACAGAACTCCAAATATACTGGCTCAGAAAAGAAATTCCTCCCAACACATAATAATCAGAACAAAAAATGCACTAAATAAAGACAGAATATTAAAAGCAGTAAGGGAAAAAGATCAAGTAACATATAAAGGCAGGCCTATTAGAATTACTCCAGACTTCTCACCAGAGACTATGAAAGCCAGAAGATCCTGGACAGATGTTATACAAACCCTAAGAGAACACAAATGCCAGCCCAGGCTGTTATACCCAGCAAAACTCTCAATTNAAATGCACTAAATAAAGACAGAATATTAAAAGCAGTAAGGGAAAAAGATCAAGTAACATATAAAGGCAGGCCTATTAGAATTACTCCAGACTTCTCACCAGAGACTATGAAAGCCAGAAGATCCTGGACAGATGTTATACAAACCCTAAGAGAACACAAATGCCAGCCCAGGCTGTTATACCCAGCAAAACTCTCAATTTCCATAGATGGATAAATCAAAGTATTCCGTGATAAAACCAAATTCACACAATATCTTTCCACGAATCCAGCCCTTCAAAGGATAATAAAGGAAAAACACTAACACAAGGCCAGAAACTACACCCTAGAAAAAGCAAGAAAGTAATCCTTCAACAACCCTAAAAGAAGACAGCCCCAAGAACAGAATCCCAACTTTAACAGCAACAACAACAACAACAACAACAACAAAAACAACAACAACAAAAACAGTAAGCAACAATTACTTTTCTTTAATTTCTCTTAACATCAATGGACTCAATTCCCCAATAAAAAGACATAGACTAATAGACTAGCTACACAAACAGGACACAACATTTTGATGCTTATAGGAAACCCACCTCAGGTAAAAAGGCAGGCACTACCTTAGAGTGAAAGGCTGGAAAACAATTTTTCAAGCAAATGGTGCGAAGAAACAAACTGGAGTAGCCATTCTAATATCGGATAAAATTGACTTCCAACAAAAAGTTATCAAAAAAGACAAGGAGGGGCACTTCATACTCATCAAAGGTAAAATCAACCAAGATGAACTCTGAATTCTGAATACAAATGGGACCTTATAAAATTGCAAAGCTTCTGTAAGGCAAAAGACACTGTCAATAAGACAAAAAGGCCACCAACAGATTGGCAAAGGATTTTTACCAATCTTAAATCTGATAGAGGACTAATATCCAATATATACGAAGAGCTCAAGAAGCTGGACTCCAGAAAATTAAATAACCACATTAAAAAATGGGGTACAGAGCTAAATAAAGAATTCCAAAGTGAGGAATACAAATGGCAGAGAAGCACCTGAAAAAATGTTCAACATCCTTAGTCACCAGGGAAATGCAAATCCAAGCAACCTTGAGATTCCACCTCACTCCAGTCAGAATGGCTAAGATCAAAAACTCAGATGACAGCAGGTGCTGGCGAGGATGTGGAGAAAGAGGAACATTCCTCCATTGCTGGTGGGATTGCAAGCTTGTAAAACCACTCTGGAAATCGGTTTGGAGGTTCCTCAGAAAATTGTCCATAGTACCACCGGAAGATCCAGCAATACCTCTACTGGGCTGTCCTGCCCAGCAGGACCTAGTTACTTCGTGTGTCGAGGGGGACTGAGGCCTGAAAGAGAAATGGGCGGGGAAAGGAGAGGGAGACCTGGAAGAGCTCCTATGGAGGTCTCATTCATTCAAGGATGAAGGCCTGGTTTTATACTCACAGTGAGAAGAGATAGGGAGGGGCTGAGGAGGAAAAACAAAGGCGCACAGAAGGAGTGAAGGACATCTGGGTGCGATTGCAGGCTTGAGACATCTTGTACGGGAGGAAGCAGATTGTAGGCTTGCGACGTCTTGTGATTTTTCACGGGATGTTGGTGAGCTTAACAGCCCAAGGTGTTCATCCAAGAAAAGGGTCATCTGACTCTCACGAGCAGCCTTGTGTGGAGGGGTTAGCTCAGCTCCTAACAAAGGGCTAGTTGGTCTTTATGGTGGAAATTATTGAAGGTCTGGCTTCCCACACTGGGCATATACCCAGAAGATGCTCCAATTGGTAATAATAACACATGCTCCACTATGTTCATAGCAGCCTTATTTATAATAGCCAGAAGCTAGAAAGAACCCAGATGTCCCTCCACAGAGGAATGGATACAGAAAATGTGGTACATTTACACAATGGAGTACTACTCAGCTATTAAAAACAATGAATTTATTAAATTCTTGAGCAAATGGATGTATCTGGAGGATATCATTCTTAATGAGGTAACCCAATCACAAAAGAAGTCACTGGATATGTACTCACTGATAAGTGGATATTAGCCCAGAAACTTATAATACCCAAGATACAATTTGCTAAACACCAGAAAATTAAGAAGAAAGACCAGCATGTGGATACTTCATTCCTTCTTAGAATAGAGAATAAAACACCCATGAAAGGAGTTACAGAGACAAAGACTGAAGCTAAGAGGAAAGGAAGGACTATCCAGAGACTATCCCACCCGGGGATCCATCCCATAATCAGCCACCAAACCCAGACACTATTGCATATGCCAGCAAGATTTGCTGAAAGGACCCTGACATAACTATCTTGATTGAGGCTATGCCAGTGCCTGGCAAATACAGAAGGGGATGCTCATAGTCATCTGTAGCATGGAACACAGGGCCCCAATGGAGTAGCTAGAGAAATTACCCAAGGAGCTGAAGGGGTCTACAACCGTTTAGGTGGAACAACAATATGAACTAACCAGTACCCCTAAAGCTTGTGTCTCTAGATGCATATGTAGCAGAAGATGGCCTAGTCGGCCATCATTGGGAAGAGAGGCCCCTAGGTCTTACAAACTTTATATGCCCCAGTACAGGGGAATGCCAGGGCAAAGAAGTGGGAGTGGGCAGTTAGGGAAGCAGGGCAGAAGCAGGGTATAGGGAACTTTAGGGATAGCATTTGAAATGTAAATAAAGAAAATATCTAATAAAAAAGAAATGTAAATTAAGAAAATATCTAAAAAACAAACAAACAAACAAGCAAGCAAGCAAAAAACCCTTTCTCCTTTCACACAGCTGTAAACCTGAAGTTTCTAGAAAGTTTTCTCTTGTCCCCATTTACAGAGAAGGACAGAGACTAACCCCTCAGGTGATCCTGGTGGCTTCAGGCTTTTCCTTTATCAGATTGCAATTCCATCAGAATCACCTCTGAGCCTCCAGCTACTGCAGATCTCTCACAGGAAGGGAAATAGGGGGAGGGGTGGGTTCACATTGTAACTGGAGAGCCACCGTAATGCTGTATGTGGCCAATGCTTACTGTTCCTGGAGGAGCCCCTATGGCACTTGGCTCAGTCCTGTACCAAAATACCTTTAATATAATGTCCTTCCCTGCTCCAAGAGTTCTAAAATGACATACACTGTTAAATCTTGGTTTGACTTGGGTTGAAGCCCCTAAATGTCTAGGGGAACCCTTCGGGCTGATGAGGGTGGCAGTGTGAGTCTGGGTGTCTGTCCTATCACTGTTGACATAATGTAAACCTTTGTTTTCTATGGTTTCCCCATTATCTAACCTCTCCACACATTGTCTTTGGAAACCCACAGTACTTTCTGTCATCTTCTCTTGCTACTTTGAGGGAGAACTCCTGGAGAGAAGCTGTCTGCAGAGACTGACTGACTACCTTCAGTCCTGTGGGGTGGGGTGGGGATTGGAATGTTACAGGTCCAATGGCCACCTAGTTTATCTTAGGCTTGCTTTAGTCTCATCTGCTCACAGCCATCCCTTGCCCACATCTGTGTCAGAACTAACATCCTGTGACTAAAGGATGAAAACCTTGGGAATCTATTAACTGAGTAGGCCCCTAGCTTTCACCATCTCCAAAGCTAAGAATGTCATCCGACAGCATCTGATGACTTACAGAATGGACGACCTCCAGGCCTACTGTAACCGCCTCTCTATAGTACCATCTTCTGCTACATATGCATCTCGATGTGTTTCCAACTCGCCTTGATTTATGACTTTGTTCTGTAAATCTATAAATGTTCATGAAACTGCTTCTACTTTGAAGCAAGTAGTTTGGGGTGGCTTAAATCTGTATTCCTGGCCTTGGTCACCCAAAATGGCCTCAGAGTAAACTGTCTTAGCCCCTTAAAGATGAAAGCTGTGGCTGTTGCACCAACAGTCATGGTGCCACAGCATTCTAGAACAATGCCCCACTCCCTATTCACTGGAGGAATTACCAGAATGGAAGCCAGCTGTGTGCGTGGACCCACTGAGACCCCACTGTTTGGTGTTATTTCCTCAGGCAGATTGTTGGTGATTTTTCTCCTGGGGCTCTGGTTGGGCTTCTAGTTTGTTTGGCAGTCCATTTTCCCAAAATTACAAATTATAAATGTGACACAAACCAAATTCTTATATTCTACTTTTTTAAACCTTTAGACAAGTGTTTCCTGTCGAATTTTCCGTCCCTCAAGTCAGAATGCCTTGCATGAGACTGTGCAATAAAATTACTGCCCACCAGGTGGCAGTCATGGCACAGTAGATCTCAAAGACTGGCGTTGATTAGGGAGTTGCTCAACATTTAAACAGAGTTGCCATCTGACCCAGCAATTCCATTCTTAGATTTATACCCAGGAGAGTGGAAAATACATGTCTATACAAAAACTTGTACATGAACGCGTGTGACTATTCTATTAATGGTAGTCAAAATGAAAAGTACCCAGTGTCCAGACACTAAGAAGGCCATAAACAAAATATGGTATATACAAAGGGAAGGGTGTTACTCAGCCTCAAAAATGAACAAAGTGCAGATCCATGCTGCAGTGCACATGAACAATGAAAACATTATACTAAGCAGGAGCCAGACATAAGAGGTTCAGGTTGTGTTAGTCTATTTATATGAACTCTGTACACAAAGTAACAGAGAGAGAAAGCTGGCTAATGATTGCAAAAAGCTGGGCAGAGAGCATAGGAAATGAATTTCTTCTTTGGGTGATGAAGAATATCCTAAATTTAGTTGTTAACTATTCCACACCTTTGGGAAGACGCTAAACCTACTACACTGTACAATTGAAACAGCAAATATTATGTGTGAAGGATGGCATAGGAAACACAAGACTTAACAAAACAGTCATAAAGCCACTGTTGAAATGGGATTGGGGTTGGGGGGGGTCCATCAAAATTAAGAAAATACCACCACCAATGTGTCTCAACAGCACAATGTGTGGGGAAAACTATATTGAGTATTAGCGAGTCACTATGTAACATAGACACATAATGACTATACTGTCTGGTTTTATGTGTTATCACATGTCAGTCATCAGAGAGAAAGAAGCCTCAGTTGAGGAAATGCCTCATGAGATGTAGCTGTAAGGCATTTCCTCAATTAGTGATCAGTAGGGGAGGGCCCCATTGTGGATGATGTTATCCCTGGGCTAGTGGTCCTTGATTTTACAAAAAAGCAGGCTGAGCAAGTGATGAGTTGCAGCAGACCAGTAAGCAGAACCTCTGCGACCTCTGCATCAGTTCCTGCCTCCAGGGTCCAGCCTGGCTGAGTTCCTGTTCTGACTTCCTCCAATGACGTTCAATGTGTAAGCCGAATAAGCCCTTTTCATCCCAACTTGCTTTTTGGTCATGGTGTCTTCCTTGCAGCAATTCAAACCCTAACTAAAACAATGACCAAAGGTTACAAGTGACCGTTGGCTTCTATTTCATTTTCACAGCATGGCTCAGCAAGAGACGGTCCATAAGTCAAATCACACAATTACCCAGAAATTAAGAATTTACATTTTAAGGGTTGAAAGTAGCAAGAGAATTGTATGAAAGTCAAATTTTAGCATCTACAAATAAAAGTTTATTGGAACACAGCTGTGCCCGTTTTGTGTGAGAATGACAGGTATTCTAGTTTGTTTCTCTGTTGCCATGGTAAACTACCAAAATAGCTTGTAGGGGTGGTTATTTGGCTCACAGGTTACAGTTCATCTTTGAGGGAAGCAGAGGAAGAAACTCAAAGTAGACACCATGGGAAAATCCTGCTCATTACCTCGTTTACTTGGCTTGCCCAGTTACCTTCCTTATGCTGCCCAGACCCTGGGGTGGCATTGCCCACAGTGAGCTGATGCCTCGGATATCAACTGCCAATCAAGAAAATGCCCCCACAGACATGTCCACAATCTGATTCCTCAGCTGAGGTTCTCTCTTTCCGGATGTGTCAAGGTAACAACCAAGATTAGCCAACACAGCAGAGATCGAATGGTCTACATCATAGTTATTCTCTCTTCATATATTTGCTCTCTTGATCTCCACATAATGATGCACTGTTGTAGGACTTCTGAAGTCTTGGAAGTTTCCAGAAATATTTTGGAGGCAAGCTTACCATAGCTGTAGGTAGTTTTAAGTAAATGAATGCATTCCATCGAATGTAGACGTGGTTGTGGGACTCTGGTGTCACCCACCCCCTTTCCTCTCCACTCTCTTTTCTATGCCACAATGTAGAAGACAGACCTTAGTATACCATGTGTTCCTGGCATGATGTGCTATACCAGAAATCTGAGGCAAGCAGGCCACCTCAACATGAACGGAAATCTCTAAGATCCTGGAAAAGCCAAAACCAAAAAACCCCAAATCAAAGCAATAAGAAAACAACAACAAAAAACCAAAACCAAAAAACCTTTCATCTTTGAAAGTTGGTTGTCTCCAACATACGTTACAGTCATGCAGAGCTGGTTAACACACTGATGTACTGTATAACTGAAACACTCAGATTTGTGGTACCTGGAATTGATACATAAAAATATTCATATATAGGTGACATGAACACAGACAACTAAATCTTAGGGCAGTGGTTCACTGCCTTCCTGTGCTGCAACCCTTTAATAGGGCTGTGACCTCATGTTGTGACCCCCAACCATAAAATTATTTTCATTGCTACTTAATAACTGTAATTTTTCTACCATTATGAATCATAATGTAATGTACATAATTTTGGAGAGAGAGGTTTGTCAAAGGGGTTGTGACCTACAGATTGAGAACAACCTATCTAAGGGGGACCAAGGAGACTAACTAGAATGTAAGGAGATAAAAGACAGAGCTGCACATGTCAGGGGGGACATTTTCAAAGTATATTATATACTTGTGTGTAAATGTGGCTTATATAATACAATGTGGCCCTATACAATAATTTTGCAAAAGAATTCTTAAAAGAATACTTGTGATAAATACCAGTGCACCACACTGTGTTCGCATCTTTCCTGCTTTTTTGAACACAGAAGCCCAATCATCCACACTATGCTAACATCTGCCTTCCTGCTCGGTTAAGATTCTATTGTTTCCAGTCTGGCATTTTCTCAGAAAATTGGACATAGTACTACCAAAAGATCCTGCAATACCTCTCCTGGGCATATACCCAGAAGATGTTCCAACTGGTAAAAAGGAAACATGTTCCACTATGTTCATAGCAGCCTTATTTATAATAGCCAGAAGCTGGAAAGAACCCAAATGTCCCTCCACAGAGGAATGGATACATAAAATGTGGTACATTTACACAACGAAGTACTATTCTGCTATTTAAAAAAATTAATTTATGAAATTCTTGGGCAAATGGATGTATCTGGAGGATATAATTCTTAGTGAGGTAACCCAATCACAAAAGAAGTCATTGGATATGCGCTCACTGATAAATGGATATTAGCCCAGAAACTTAGAATACCAAAGATACAATTTGCAAAACACAAGAAAATCAAGAAGGAAGACCAGCGGTTGGATACTTCATTCCTCCTTTAAATAGGAAACAAAATACCCATGAAAGGAGTTACAGAGACAAAGTTTAGAGCTAAGATGAAAGGATGGACCATACAGAGACTACCCCACCAGGGGGGATCCATCCCATAATCAGTCACTAAACTCAGACACTATTGCATAGGACAGCAAATGTCTACTTAAGGGACCCTGATATAGCTGTCTTGTACAGAAGTGGATGCTCACAGTCATCTATATGATGGAATACAGAGCCCACAATGGAGAAGCTAGAGATAGAACCCCAGGAGCTGAAGGGGTCTGCAACCCTAGAAGAGGAACAACAATATGAACTAACCAGAACCCCCAGAACTCGTGTCTCTAGCTCCACATATAGCAGAAGATGGCCTAGTCGGCCATCATTGGGAGGAGAGGCCCCTTGGTATTGCAATCTTTATATACCCCAATACAGGGGAACACCAGGGCCAAGAAGTGGGAGTGGGTGGGCAGGGGAGCAGGGAGGGGGAAGAGGGGAGGGGAGAGGGAACTTTCGGGATAGCATTTGAAATGTAAATTTAAAAATATTTAATAAAAAAAATTGAAAAAAAAGATTCTATTGTTTCTGAGTTTCTTACTGATTTAAATAAGCACAGAGGCCTGGGGTAGGTGCCCTTCCTGTGTTTGCTCATATCATATCTGTTTCCTCCTTCTCTTCCTCCTCTTCTTCATCATCTTCTTCTTCCTCCTCCTCCTCCTCTTCTGCCCTCTAACTAAAAGAGATCCTCCTGCCTCTTCCTCCCAAGTACTGGGATCCAAGGTATATACCACTACAACCAGCTATATAGTTTTTCTTCAGCCTGAGTTGACAGACAGTATTTATTCTTCTCTTTCATCCTTCAGACCTTTGAGTATGCAAAGGTCTGACGCTGAACTATGACTCTTGGAACCTGAGCCATCTCAGAAGGACCTGAGGGCCTTAAGCCCTAGCTATCCAGTTAGGCTGCTTCCTTACCATGACCTCTTGTTTATCCCTTCCTATTTGGCTTCTCCTATGCCAGTGTTTCCTAAAATCCTCAGATAAGTTGTTTCAGAGCCTGTGTCTCAATCCCCGTTTGTGGGAACAGCCTAAACTAAACTAAAACACCAAAACTCAAACCACAACCCCTGGAGACATTTAAGTTTAATCAGCTTGTGTTTATAGGAACATATGAAGTCTCCAGAAATGGTAGCTTTCTCAGCAAGTGTCTAGATAAACTATTCTAATTGCTAGAAATGAATTTGTTTTCCTCCCCACAGAGGTCAGGGAGAAACGCCTGCAATGGGATTCAAACTAAACTTCTCCATCTATTTCATTTAGGGTAATGGTCTCCTGCTAACTGATGTTCTTACTCTTATTGCCTTAGATTTAGACGCGCCTCCCCTCACCCCCTATTCAGAAGCTTATTGGATATTGTCTGGGCATGTGTCACACTTTAATGTTTATATTAAAAACACCTTGAATGTATAGGTATTGGGTATAGTACATATATAAAACATGTATGTAGAGAATCCTGCTCACTATTATCTATTTCTATTCTTTCCTCCTCAAAACAATCAGTCAAAAGGAAGCTGCAACCTTTTATATCCCTTATTCTGCTTTGGTCTCATTCTCTAACACATCTTCCAATCATGGGGATGCCTGTGGCCACGTTGTCTCTGGCATTCTTCCACCTCTAGCCAAGCACCTCTGGATCATTGTGCTTCCTGGTAGCATCACTTGTCTCCTGTCTGACCCTCTGCTACTGGACATTCCCAGCACTACCCAGCTCTCCACGACGAAGCCAAAGTCATCCTCCAGCAAATCTAGTCAACTGAATTCTGTCTTCTTGCTGTGAAGCCACTTCTGACTTCATTTGCCTACAGAATAAATCACAGTTTTCTTGGTATTAAACTCTTAAGCGAAAGGGCGAGTTCTCTATTTTATGTGTATGGATGGGTCTGTGACTTCTGATGTGCCTGTAAGTCTTGTTGTGAACATGGAGCCCAATTGAATGCATGGTGACCATTATGTTCTGACTGCTCTTGTTCACCATGTTGTTTCTGCTCTCACTAGGCTGCCCTGGCTCAGACTTTATCTCTGAGCTTTTCTGGCACTGGATCTAAAGTAATAGGGCTTTAAATGTCATTTGGGTGTGGATAAAATTGAAGTTGCTCTAGGCTGTTCTACTTTATCTAAAAGCTAGCTATGGAATGGAATTGTGTTAAGGCTTTCCCTTTCCCAGACCCAGGGATGCCTTTAGAATCTCTATGCCTGAATCAGGAGCTATGACAGAGAGAGAAAGAGAGAGAGAGGGGGAGAGAGAGAGAGGGAGAGACAGAGAGAGACAGAGACAGAGAGAGACAGAGAGAGAGAGAAGCAGACAGCTAAGGATGGCTATTATTGGTTTATTGGGTATGGTTAAAGATCTGTAATATTTATAACAAAAAAACTTAACTTAAAACTCCTAACATGGAGTTGATACTTAAAAGTCAGTGCATAGGTAATATTAAAGGAACCATATGGTATTTAAAGCAACACATGACCTGACACAATCAAAAGGCTGGCAAATGGCTGGCAGCCTTCTTTGCTAAGATTGTTATATGGCTTCACTGGCATCTTGATTAAAGGTAACCACCTGGTGTGGGCACACAGAGAAGACAACGAAGATCTCTGAGGTACTTTAGATTGGGATGATATTTTTGTCTGAAAATTCCTGTTCTATCTTGAAAACAAAGTTTATAAAAGATAGGATTAAAAAAAAAACAGAACTTGTTTAATGAGGTTTTTAAAACTGTACCACCATGTGTTCATATACAAGAGTTTATCTTGCTGGTAGCCAAACTGTGTAACGTAAGTATAACCCAGATTGTAATGGTTTTAAAGACATGAAAGGGCCACTGAGCCTGATGAAATCTAGAAGGGAGGCTGATTATCTTGCCAAGGATAAGCCCAGAAATGACCCAAGCCCCTTGGGAGAGCCCCAGAGGAACCCCAGAAATTGAACATTGCATTGGTTGTACTGTTAGAGGCTCGGTTTTGCCATGTGCAGATCATGAAGGCCCTGTGTCTTCACTCTTGAAATACAAGAGGTATTTTATTTGACATTGCAGAAGCACACAGTTGAGAGATTTTAAACTTCTTTAAAAGGAAATTTTGGAGTTTTACAGAAAAATTTTAAATAAAAATAACTGGAAATTTTTGAGGAACAGCTTTTAGAAATATTTAAGTGTAAAAGACTGAGGGATATTCAGAAATGAACCCACACACTTATGGTCACCTGATCTTTGACAAGGGAGCTAAAACTATCCAGGGGAAAAAGAGAGCATTTTCAACAAATGGTGCTGGGACAACTGGTGGTTATCATGTAGAAGAATGGGAATTGATCCATTCTTAACTCCTTGTACTGAGGTCAAGTCTAAGTGGTTCAAAGAACTCGACATAAAACCAGAGACATGGCCGGGCATGATGGCGCACGCCTTTAATCTCAGCACTCAGGAGGCAGAGGCAGGCGGATTTCTGAGTTCGAGGCCAGCCTGGCTTACAAAGTGAGTTCCAGGACATCCAGGGCTATATAGAAAAACCCTGTCTCAAAAAACAGAGACACTGAAACTTATAGAGAAGAAAGTGGGGAAAAGCCTCGAAGATATGAGCACTGGAAAAAAATTCCTGAATAGAACAGCAATGGCTTGTGCTGTAAGATCGAGAATTAACAAATGGGACCTCATAAAATTGCAAAGCTTCTGTAAGACAAAAGATACTGTCAACAAGACAAAAAGGCCACCAACAGATTGGGAAAAAATCTTTACCAATCCTAAATCAGATAGACTAATATCCAATATATATAAAGAACTCAAGAAGGCAGACTCCAGAAAATCAAATAACCCCATTAAAAAATGGGGCACAGAGCTAAATGAAGAATTCTCAACTGAGTAATACTGACTGGCTGAGAAGCACCTGAAAAAATGTTCAACATCCTTAATCATCAAGGAAATGCAAATCAAAACAACCCTGAGATTCCACCTCACACCAGTCAGAATGGCTAAGATCAAAAATCCAGGTGACAGCAGATGCTGGCGAGGATGTAGAGAAAGAGGAACACTCCTCCATTGTTGGTGGGATTGCAAGCTTGTACAACCACTCTGGAAATCAGTCTGGAGGTTCCTCAAAAAATTGGACATAGTACTACCAGAGGATCCAGCAATACCTCTCCTGGGCATATACCCAGAAGATGTTCCAACTGGTAATAAGGACATATGTTCCACTATGTTCATAGCAAACTTATTTATAATAGCCAGAAGCTGGAAAGAACCCAGATGTCCCTCAACAGAGGAATGGATACAGAAAATGTGGTACATATGCACAATGGAGTACTACTCAGCTATTAAAAACAATGAATTTATGAAATTCCTAGGCAAATGGATGGATCTGGAGAGTATCATCCTGAGTGAGGTAACCCAATCACCAAAGAACTCACATAACATGTACTCACTGATAAGTGGATATTAGCCCAGAAACTTAGAATACCCAAGATACAATTTGTGAAACACATGAAACTCAAGAAGAACGAAGCCCAAAGTGTGGACACTTTAGGAACAAAACACACATGGAAGGAGTTTCAGAGATCAATGTGGAGCTGAGACAAAAGGATGGACCAACCAGTGATTGCTGCAGCCAGGGATCCATCCCCAAATCAGACACCAAATGCAGACACTATTGCATACTCCAGCAAGATTTTACTGAAAGGACCCTGATATAGCTGTCTGGTGTGAGGCTATGCCAGTGCCTGGCAAACACAGAAGTGGACACTCACAGTCAGCTATTGGATGGAACATAAGGTTCCCAATGGAGGAGCTAGAGAAAGTTCCCAAGGAGCTGAAGGGGTCTACAACCATTTAGGTGGAAGAACAATATGAACTAACCAGTACCCCCAGAGCTTGTGTCTCTAGCTGCATATGTAGGAGAAGATGGCCTAGTCGGTCATCATTGGGAAGAGAGGCCCCTGGGTCTTGCAAACTTTATATGCCCCAGTACAGGGGAAAGCCAGGGCCAAGAAGTGGGAGTGGGTGGGTAGGGGAGCGGGGTGGGGGAGGGTATAGGGGACTTTCAGGATAGCATTTGAAATGTAAATGAAGAAACTATCTAATTTAAAAAAAAGAAAGTAAGACTGTGGGATATTTTAAATGTGTAAGATTTTTTATTGTAACATCTTTATTAATATGTGATCCTGATAAATAGATAAATAAAAGGCTACCAGAGCTAGAGCACCCAGCAGGGGACACCGGAGACTGAGGTATTCCTATCTTATGAAGCAGGACAATGAAGGGCCTAAGCACTCCCGGACCCGGAATATGACCACTCCCAGCATTCCAGGAAGTTACCTTGTCTTTGGGCAGGTGGAGCTCACAGGTTGACTTTGGCTCTTACACTTACCTGGATACTTATCACAGATTCTTGATACTCAATGTTAATAAAGGATCCACTGAAGCTGTTATTTTATTTGATGTTCTTTAAAAACAACAACAACAACAAAAAAAAAAAAAACCCTAAGAAATAGCCTAGCTTCCTTTACAGTTCACTATGTCTCTCACGGGAGTGAATATTTTCAGATAGCTATCCATCTGCTGTGATAAAAGAAACATAAGCTCATTTCAATGCTTTACTACATTCATACTGGCTTAATTCAAATATTTTCCAATTATTGGAATACATAAAAAAAGCATAGCTATTACCACGTGTACTGAAAATTCTTAGTGTTAAAAAAAATATTTGCATGCTGAACTGAAATGGCACACACATTTTATCCCTCTGCCTCCAAAGTTCTGGGATAAAAGTGTCCTCTTACTGAAGGTCTAGTCAGGCTAACAGACGCTGATTTAAAAATATGTCTAACCTCCTTATTTTTGCTAATGTTGTGAAACTATAGCTATTTTAGTAAACAAAGCCATACACAAAACTGTTTTATTCTAAAATCATGCACTATATAAGGACCAGGAAAATAAAGATGCCAATTTCATGAAAAAAAATTAATTCAGACATTGTTACTAATTTTATTATAGACTGTTAAAAGATGATTAAGCTTTAATATGTTCAGAACTATACTTGTAGTTATGCTAAGTACTAATGGGGTTCCATGTTCCATCTCGCCACTGGGGCCACTCAAGCAGACAAAACAAGAGTGCTCTAGGCCACATTCTGTCCTCACCATGGGTATGGGGTGGGGGTATGTGACAGAACCTAAAATGGGGGCTACAACCTAGGTGAGGAACAACAGGTGCTGAGGCCGAGGAGGCAGGAGTTCCCAATTTCCTAGCCGGTCAGTCGCGTTGAATCAGGAATGAGACTTCCCCCTCCCCCATGGAGACCAAGCTAAGCCTAGGAGGTGGCAAACTCCCAGACAGCTAGTCACATCTGGGAACAGACAGGACTGAGGGTCAGCAAGGGGGGATCAAGGGGAGGGGCTTAGCTCAGGGGTGTGTTTGTTTGTTTGTGTTTTTGTTTTCGAGACAGGGTTTCTCTGTGTAGGCCTGGTTGTCCTGGAACTCACTCTGTAGACCAGGCTGGCCTCGAACTCAGAAATCCGCCTGCCTCTGCCTGCCTCCCAAGTGCTGGGATTAAAGGCGTGCACCACCACTGCCCGGCTCCCATGGCTGTTCTTGATGAGAGAGACAGTCCTTGCTTGTCCAATCTGTTTATTCACTGTTCATTGTGAAAAATGGGTGCATATAACTTGCTCAGTGTAGACCAGAGATTAAATACCTTTTTCTGGAAAGGGGAGCTTATTGGATAAACCCTCGGGGGCCAGCCCACCTAGATACCTCATTGGCATGGAGAGCTCTATCCTATAAGATCTTCATGTGGGATGTCGTGGTCACGTGCTCCAGGACAGGAGCCTGGTTGGAAGTAGATGAAACTCCTACTGGTCTCACTTACAAGAAATGCCATGTTTTCTGAATCTGCTCAACTTCCCAGCTTTTGTCTGGTTACATGGTTACACTTGTCCCATAAACTAATTACAGGGAAAAAAAAAAACTTTATTTAGCCTCTTGTATATATTTTCAACGTACAGCCTAAAGCAAGTAACAGCGGCAACAATAACAAAACAAAAACCAAACCAAAACAAAAATTAGCACGGGTTGCTTAGCTCAGATGTACTTAATTGGTAATGGTCCTTAAACTTGTCAGAGGTCTGCTAAATATGGCATTTAAGATCTTAAAACTTGGGGGGCTAAAGAGATGGCTCAGTGATTAAGAGCACAGACTGTTCTTCCAGAGGCCCCAGGTTTTTTTTTTTTTCTGAAAACTCTGCAACCACATGGTAGATTACAAACATCTGTAATGGAATCTGATTCTCTCTTATGGCTTGCATTAAGACAATACACACACATACATACACACACACACACACACACACACACACACACACACACACACATATATATATATATATATATATATATATATATATAAAACATAAAAAATCTTTTTTTTTTTTAATGTTTAAGCTCACTCTGGCAGACAGAGACTCTAGCTCCTAGCAGTGACTCCCCACCACCACCACTACCACCACAAGGTTTCCAAGAAGATGCCAGGGCATTCCAATGACTCCATCGGGATTGTAGTAACATTATCAATAGAGCAAGACTGCCCCAGTGCCTCATCTACTGCCGTGGACCAGCCCCAACTGTGGACAAACAGGACACTGGAGAGTTGATTGTCCCACTTTGCCTTGACAAAGTAAGGTTAGCCCCCCACCCCCAAACCTCTTATATTCTTTTTTCACAAGAAAGCCTCCCATTTCTGGGCCTGATAGCCAAAGACTGATACTGTCCTGTTATCTCTATCCCCAACAAAGCCCCGGAGACCACAGGAGCCTGGGATTACCATCTAGGTAATAGACTAGACTGTCATTGTAATTGGTACATAGGCCATTTGGATTATACTTCCCGCTATAACAAATCTCTGATGGCATTGGTGGCTCGGCTAACTGTAGCTTTGTTAGCCTGGCTGCAGCAGGCCATCTACTCCTTCCTCCAAGGCTGCAGCTACCTTGTTAGTTCATATAAAGCTACTAGGCCTTTTGTTAAGAAAAGGCAGACAGGTTTGCTTTATTAATAGGCTTCATATTAAAGAATAAACTGTTTCAGGTGCAACTTTTCACTAAAGGAATATACCTTGCACTCACTGTTCTCAATAATAACTACTCAGGTCTCTTATAAATGATTAGATAGAAGGAAAATAGTCTAAAGGTCAGATGATATGAAGGTTTAAGTTCTGATGGTATAAAAAAATGATTTCTGATATATAAAGATGGAAAATGTTTTAGATTTTTACCTTTTCTATGCTATTCTTATACCAAGATGGCAAAGGTTTGGGTTTTATCATTGATCAATGGAGTTCTGATAAGCCAATAGAGCACTGACTACTTACTCTTCAGTCACAAGTTAAAGACTTTAAATTTCCTTTGATTGTCTAAATGTAGATTTAAAAGTGCTTCTCATTGATTTAAAAACATACATCTGGCTCCCTGGACAGAGGAAAAAAAATGCTCATGCTTTAAATCCAAAGCTATAGATTTTGCTAGGACTCAAAGGTCTGAGTCAACTACAGTTATTTTACAAGGTGGATTTCTGTACAGATTAACATGAATATATCTAGAATTTTTATCTCCTTTTATAAACTAAAAATTAATGTAAGTATCAGGGAGCCAAAGCAGTCATCAGTCTTGAATCCAAATGGACTCCAGCTGAGTAAAACCTAATTTTCCCTTCCTGGCTATTCCTGAGAATGGCATCTCTCCCCTGGTCTTGAAACTCCTCCCCTACCCCAATTACTAGGATTATGGACCTGAAAGCTCCAAAGGTAAGATTTTTCTTTAAGCTCCTCAACTTTAACTTCTGTCTCTAGTCTATATCTTTCTCATAAGATTTCTACTTGGCTGATAGACAGACACCATCCAGAGATGACCTACAGACTGCAAACTCGTGAGCTCTGTCTGGACTTGCTGAAAGCTGTGTAAACTAGTCCAGCCTATTTGCTCCCTGTCTCTTCAGCTGGGCCAGCTAACCAGATGCTTGAGATGAATACCCCAGTTCCCAGCCTTTGGCTAGCGTTTGAGCCTTCCTAGTTTCAAATGGAGTAGGTGCAGAAGAAAACACAACATCCCTTGTCCCCAAACAGGCTAAAATGCTATGCTAAAAGGAGTCTCCCTGGCACAGGGGACAAAATGGCTACCTATAATGCTAATTGGCATATCTGGAAAAGGCACCCACATTTATCAACAGGTAGAGTCATTAACTGAAATAATTCTACACTATAATAGGTCATTTGGCCTGCTTGATGTAGAACAAAGAGTTATTATATGGCTTTAAGAGAAATTTGTTATTTTATTTGAACAACTCAGGATTATAACCTGGCTAAACTTTTAAAAAATTACAAAAGGGCACCTGTGATGAAATAAATGACTGGTGCCCCATCTACTTCCAGGCTCCTCCTAGATAGTAACTCTGATGTTGGCCACCACTGGTCCTTTGGCCCTCTTGCTTCTGTTGATTACTGTTGGCTTTCACATCACTGATGCCTTAACTAAATGATAATTCCTATCTGAGTACCACGAAGTTGGTGGCTTTTAGATGTACATGTACCCATTGCAGAGTCAAGGATTTGACCCAGGATATAACTCAAGTGGGAAATGTTAGAGCCAAAGTCAACATGTAAGCCCCACGTGCCCAAGAACAAGGTAGCTTCCTAGAATGCTGGGAATTATAGTTGTTGGAAAATAAAAAAGCTACCTATAGTTTTGCCCTTAGACAGCCCCTACAACATGTGAGTCATTACAGCTCTCTAGGATTCCAGAGAGTGGACCTGACCAGAGTCCATCCAAGTGAGTAGTGAATTAAAGCTTGCTTCAAATTAGGCTCAAAAGGGTGTGGAACTGGTCTTTCTCCGATGGATCTCAGGATTAACATATGGTGGTATAAACCTGTAAACTCAGCCCTCAAGAGGCTCATGGCAACACGTCAGTAATTTAAGGCCAGTCTGGGCAAAAGTGAGTTCCAGACAACTTGAGGACAGAGTGAGTCACTGTCTCAAAAATTCAAATACAAAACCATAACGAGAACCCTTTGTGCCTACCCCTCTGAGAAGTTAGTAGTTAAGACGTTCCTGGACATTAGTCAAAAAAAAAAAAAAAAAACTCACCTGTCTCAAAATAAATAGCCCTAAAAGGCATAGACATAGATGAACCCTGAGGCTTTCTGAAGATGATAACGTCATCCATTTCTTTTTTTTTTTTTTTTGCTTTTAATATTTTCTTATTAGATATTTTCTTAATTTACATTTCAAATGCTATCCCAAAAGTTCCCTCTACCTCCCCCCCTTCTCCCCTGCCCACCCACTCCTACTTCTTGGCCCTGGCATTCCCCTGTATTGGGGCATATAAAGTTTGCAACACCAATGATGCCAGACTAGGCCATCTTCTGTTACATATGCAGCTAGAGACATGAGCTCTGGGGGTACTGGTTAGTTCATATTGTTGTTCCTCTTATAGGGTTACAGACCCCTTCAGCTCCTTGTGTACTTTCTCTAGCTTCTCCATCGGGGGCCCTGTGTTCCATCATATAGATGACTGTGCCTGGCAAATACAGAAGTGGATGCTCACAGTCATCCATTTCTTATTCATTTCAGTGTTTCCAGTAGCAAACTCAGGGTGTAACCTGGCAGTCTCACAGCATCTTTCCAATGTCTGGCCCACCTGGACACCAGAGGGCACCAGTATCACTGCATGTCTATTCACCAAAGCAAGTTTAGCTACCTAAGAAGGCTCTACTTTTTCACCGCCCTGCATTTAGGAAATGATGATCCATACACCCTGTCTATTCTTTCTGTTTTGTGAGCAGAAGCACTGGCTAATTTAAGTATTTGTCAGTGGTGACTTTATGGGAATAGCCTTAGGTGATAGTGTTTCCTGTACCAAAGTGAGGATTCATTTACAGATTATTATGGGAGATGCAGGTTCTTTTGACCCGAGGTTCTTCTCTGTAGCCTTATCTGATTATGGCATACATGCATAACACCTAACACTTTTCAACTGCCCTGTGGAATTAAGGTCTCAAACTCATTGCAAGAATATACTCTGGCTACTGCTGTTATTGTAATTAAACTCACTCTCTGATTGAGGATCTCATGGCTTCTGCCAACATCCATAAAACTGTCAAGCTAACTTGTTAGTTCACAAATAGGAGGAGAATCTAAGACCCTTCAGAGTTCCTGAAAAGTGTGATTAGCAATAAAGATTTATATAAAAGACTTTTTATATCCTTGAAGTAGATATTTTATATAATGGGCTTCCCTAATGACTTCACTCAGAGCTCTACCAACTAAGATGGACCTATAAATAGCAGTAATAACCACTTATATATTGTATGAAAATGCTTAGTGATCCATTAAAATTCCCCTGGGATGCCTTCCAGCAGCTGTGGGCATGAATCTGCCAGTGTCGAGAGCTTACTGATCACTGTTCAACCAGTGAGCTTCTTCAGAACATTGTTTTGGATACTGGGGAATCCTGGAGGTTGATTGAAGCTTATATTTTTCCTAAAGACTGATTGATGCTGAGGTAGAGGTTTTCTGCTTCATTCCTTAAAGGTAGGACAAACGTGGGTTTGGGTTTAATTATGCTCCAGAATACCAGTCAAGGCTGAGATTTCTCCACACTGTTATCCTTGCTACTGCTTATTTCCTTTTGATTCTGTATTTTATCAACAACTGGCAACTGTTTTGTCTGGGTCTGCTTCTAGAAGAAGATAGCCTGTGATCTTCAGCCCTGGCTATAATTAGAATAAAATGGGAAAACTAACAATAACAAAAAAAGTCATGATAGTATCCTACCCTCAAGCAATTCAAAGAGAATCACATCAGCGGCTAGATGAAAACACATGGTCTAAACTCCCTGGATCAGCTTAATCCTCAGTACTGACTTGGGCCTTTGATGCTACCATTAGCTATGTTCAGAGAATTCAAGCAGGCCTTAGTAGAAATCCTATTATAAAATTTCCTAGACCAGAAAGTCTTTCATTTGGAAGATTTGTCAGGAATAAGGCCCAACTCAGAGAGCAAAGAGTACTTCCCTTTGCAATCTTGATGGAGACCTGGGGTATCTGGGGATACTAGTCCTGGCCATGAGGAAAACCTGTTGGCCTTCTCTAGGGAAAGCTGGACACAGCTGTCAAGAAAAAGTCAGCTACTAGATTCTTCTTACTTCTGTGATGTGCCACCACTATTCCTGCATTCCTCCAAGTGCAGCTTACAGAGATCTGTGGTAACACCCTATGTGTACTGTGTCCCATCCCTGAAGCACCTGTTGAGTTCTGTTTCTAGGCAAATAAAGGACTTGTGATGTTTGCATTTTATTTCAGTGTGTCTGGGATATGGTGCCAGTCAACTGTTAGACAAAGGCTAGATCCTATTTGTGAAGGTAATTTTTAGATGTACTTGACAATGACAACCAGTTGGCTTTAAGCAAAGCAGATTATCCTTAATGTATGTAAACCTCTCAGAGCCATCTCTGTGCCTAGAGAGTAAAAGGGGGTTATAGGAACAGAAAAAATGCTGAAAAAATATGTCTAAGACCTCAGATTAAGCAAAGTCTTATGCCACATTCCAAACCTGGTTGAATTCACCCTGACCTATTTCCTAGCCACCTGTTCCCAGTTGCCATGTAAACCTAACAGTTCTCCAGTTCTCAGCTGCTGTCAGGTTCTTCCATACTTTCTAGACAGGTAGTGACTACAAGCCTTGACTGTTTGTCCACTCCTGTGGAATATGCCTGCATTCATTTGACAGCTTACTCCATACTTGCCAGACTATACTTTCTTCCTTAATGATGTCATGAGACCCTATTATTCCTGGGCCTACTGTGATAACTGTTAGTCAACTGTTAGTCAACTGTTAGTCAACTGTTAGTCCCAGGCTCAGGAAACTCCCTAGCAGATGGAGTTTCCCAAGAAAATTATAATGAAGAAAGGTGGGTCACTTAACAAGATCAAAAGAGTCAAAAAGACTTGTAAGAAATCTTCTGTTGGACCAAGGAAAGGGAAAATCCCACTTTTGCTCTTCCACAAATGTATCTCCATGGAATAGGGCTTTCGCTAAGGCCAGACTTGGAGTCAGCTTCCCCCAAACATGGTCTCCAAACAAGAACACTTCCTTGGAAAATAGATCAGGCTCACCTGCGGACATTGTCTGCCATGTGAGAGGGCGTTCCTATGTGAGCAGATTAATGTCTACACACCACTGGATCCTGTCTCTATAATTACCTGTCAACCTCCTTTTTCCTGGTCCATGAAAACTTCATGACTCAGGACTAGAAAATAACTTTATTCCTTCTTTCATAACTCATGCTCATTGAGTTACTTATATTCAGTCCTTTCTCATGCTCGAACATTTAGTTTCTCTTGTTCTCTTTTCTACATGTTCTACTGTACACATAAGTACACATGTTTACATATATACTTATATTACCGGATAGATACAACCTACATGTTTTCTTCTCTTTGAGATGTGTGATCACACATAATATTATATATTCTAAGTTCATTGTCCTACAGTTCTTGTGGTTACATTTTTCTTTAGAGTTGAATAGCATATATATATATATATATGCGGTGTAAATAGATACCACATTCTTGTAACTCTTCAGTGTTATCCACTTTCTAGGTCTATGTGCCCAAACATCGTAGCTTTAAGTTCATTTAGCCAGCTCTCACCATTCTACTTCATGATATCACAGTTGCCAATACCTAACATAGAAATATTTAAACCTCTCATTTTTATTGCTGCTTTATTCACTATAGAACTGAAATCAACCTAGTTATCCACCAACAGATGAGTGGATAATGAAAATTTTGTATATATGTATAAACATATTATACACACACACATACACATATTCATCTTTAAAGAAAAATGTAACCACAAGATTTGTAGAAAAATGAATGGACTTAGGATATATAATATTAAGTCTGGCCACATATCTCAAAGAGAAAAAAAGTATGTGGTATCTATCCAATAATATATGTGTAAACATCTATACATATATGTACAGTAGAACATGTAGAAAAGAGAACAAGAGAGACAAAATGAGCATGAGAAAGGACTGACTGTAGGTAACTAAAGGAACGTGAGTTTTGAAAGAAGGTATAAAGTTATTTTCTAGTCCTGAGTCATGAAGTTTTCATGTTTGTAGTAGATAAATGAATAAAAACATATTTTTTAGAGTAAGTATAAAATCCAATGTGAATCTTCACAGCTTCTGCTTTGAGTAGGCATCTAACCATATAGAAGTTTGTTGAGTTGGATAATCTTTGAGTCTGGTTAATTTCAGTGTATAATACTTTTCTATATGGAACATTTTTTATGTTTTAAACTTTAAAATTAAAAAAGAAAATAATAAGTGAAAGGTCATCTCTGCCAACAAAATGAGCCAATTCAAGCCAAATTAAAGTATTTAAAGGTAGGTTTATTGGGGGCATCTCTCAGGTAGTTCATCTGTCCCAGGGAATGAGACCAGGAAAGTCACCAAGCAGAGGAAGACTCAGGGGAGGAGGATGAGAAAGAGTATACACATAGAGAGAGAAGGAGAGAAAGAGAAAGAGAGAGGGGGAAGGGAGAAGAGAGAGAAAGAGAATATAGTGAAGAGCCTCTTGGTGAAAGAAAGCCCAGCCTCTGGGCTGAAAAGTTGAGAGTAGAGAAGGATAGGGTGTGCTAGCCATGCCCTGCCACAGGGACTCAGAGATACTGGGAGAACCCAGACCAGGTCCCAGGTGATATGCTAAATAGGCAACTCAGCCTCTTTCCCAGGTCTGAAACCCAAAAATAGACTTACAAGTTGAGAATTGGACATTGGAACCAAAGAGACCCATTTTCAAATCCTGGATTTATCATTTAAAAGCTAGGTGACATTGTTAGTCCTTCCGCTTGCCAAATAGAAGCCCTGTGACAGCCTTCTAGGATGATTGTAGGGTTTTGAAGCCATGGTGGTTGTTTGAAGAGCCCCTGGCATGCAGCAGGGATTTTAATAAGCAACTGCCACTGATGTGTTAGAATAGTGGCTTGCATCTGAACATAGCATACCAGGCCAAAACAGTTCCATGTGTAAGAGATTTGTTGGGAGAGAGAGGGACAAGGTGGTGGCAGAAAAAGAAGGGAAGAGAGAGAGAGAGAGAGGGATGGGCGTTCCTCAGATAGATAAATAGATAGATAGATAGATAGATAGATAGATAGATAGATAGATAGATAGATAGATAATGACATAACAGAGGTAAAGGTGGGAGGTGAGCCAAGTGGATTCTGGGAATATGGAGACTGTTGTCTTGGCAACAGATCTGCAGGTCGCGCCTATATAATGTCACAGGTTTCAGAGGTCCTGATGCCAACACCCACTACTAAGAGGCACTCCCACTACTGAACTTAAGAGAAACTGTGACTTCCAGCCATCATATCTTACATCTAGACACCCCACAGGATACCCTGTCCTATACTCTAGACCTAAAAACCAGCATGATACTTCTGACTGTTTTCATAGATTTCCAACAAACTTAATGGAGAGAAATAAGGTTAAAAAAAAAGATTTGAAAATATTTGATGTCACTGTTTCCTTGGCCTTTTTTTTTTTTTTTTTTTTTTTTTTTGAAGCTTAATTCTTTGGTGTGTGAAATGCCAGATTCTGTGACAGTGACTCAAAAAATTAATTCCTCAACCAAAACTCTACAAAATTGAATTCACTCCTGTGCTTCTCAGCTTTACCCACACATCAGAGAAGCAAGCTTGTCGTTTTATAAAACACTGCTAGACTTGACCTCCAACCAAGATTCCATATCTGGTGGGTGACACATTTATACTCTCCCTTGAAGGTTGTGATGGCCAATTTTGTGTTGTGACCACTCTGCCCTGATGTCTGAGACAAACAGCTCCAAGTTGTAGAGAGGAGGTGATAGGAAATAATGGGGGTTGAGCCTGAGTTCCCACCACCTCCCAGGGTCTGCTTGTCTGGGTAGCTGGTGCCCAGGGCAGCTTCCTCATTTTAATGGACTCAGCCAGACTTCAAAGACCTTGAGACTCTGCAAGGCCTTACTTACCCTTGGTAGAGAAGATAATGAGGCTAGGGTGAAGTAAAAACAAGGACAGAGCAGCAGGGAGAGGGTGTGAACAAAGCCAGAGGCAGTGTCTGGCTGCCAGGAAGGAGATGGGAATGCATAACAGAGGATTTAGAGAACAATGAGACCCAGCCCAGCTGTTCAGGAGCCTTCAGTTCACTTCAGCACAAATGAGATTGATTCTGCTTTTGTTTATATATCCTTCAGAGAAAATGACTACCTAGAATTGCTTTCATTTCCTATGCATGATCTTCTCTCTTTGTCTGCAAGTTATTCATTGTTATGTCTTTTCCCATTCTCTGAGACAGGAGGATGTGGCACATGATACAAATCTGTTGCTTGATGAATTGGTGTTAAATCCACCAGTTCAAACAGTCCTCTGTAATATACACTTCTGAAGTCCATCTAGTCTATCCCCAGGTAGAATGCACCTCTCCTCTAGCTCTCTGTGTCTGAAGTACTTAGAACTCTGGATCCAGCTTTTGTTTGTTTGTTTGCTTTTTGTTTTTCAAGACAGGGTTTCTCTGTATAGCCTTGGCTGTCCTGGAACTCACTTTGTAGACCAGGCTGGCCTCGAACTCAGAAATCCCACTGCCTCTGCCTCCCAAGTGCTGGGATTAAAAGCATGCGCCTCCACGCCCGGCTTGGATCCAGCTTTTTAAGTCTAACCTGCCCATACACCTTGAGATACATGAGTCTCCCATCAGGCAGTAAGCACTTCAAGTAAATAATTTACTTTATTATCTGAAGCTCTTAACACCTCTGGCATAATGTAGGCATCTGAATATTTATTAAACCTAAATCATTTTTTTTTCCAATTTTTATTAGATATTTTCTTCATTTACATTTCAAGTGTTATCCAGAAAGTTCCCTATACCCTCCCCACTTTTTTTTTTAAACCTGAGAATTACTTGCCTGGTATCTGATTTCCTCATTGATATGAAATGAAATCAGTTCAGAAAAGGGAAAAAGCATTAAGTGGGGTACTGGCCTCAGAACCCTTTTCAATATTGATGAGCCAGCTTGCCTCCATCTTAGGCTTAAAAGTCATCTTATAGTAAAAACAAACTAGGTTTATTCCTATGTAGTATTGAATCTTGTTTCTCAAGGATTGGGCTGTGCCCCACATATAACCTTAACTACAAGTGGTTCTGAACAGGCTTTTTCAGGAAACCATGTCCCTTTCAAAATGTCGTAATGACCTACCTTTGTTTAAAAAGGTCCTATGACCACCTGTTATTATGACTATCTGGTTATGTTCTGTAACCCCACCTAGGCCCATCAAATCCCCCATTTGGAAACCTCCCACCCCAAGCTATAAAAACCCCTTATCTTCCCCAGGTTCAGTGCTAATCTTTTGAACCCTACCTTTAGGAAGAGACAACCCATGTTCATGAATTTTTAAAAAGCTCACTTTAATAATTGCCTGCTTTAATTAATTTGGCCTTGATGATTTGGGTTGGTGTCCTTTCTTCTTGCATGGTTGGGATTGACAATATAACTGCAAGTAACGTATGAGATTCCTCTGAGTTTCCATATTTGTCAACTGTGTAACCTATCCACCTTATAGATGTATCTAGTCCTAGAGTTTGAAGTGCTACACATACAGGAGAAATTCAGAAACATGACCCTAGAGAAAAGTGAGTTGACTTGTACAAATCCCTTGTACATAACCAGGCTTCTGACATATTTCACCACAATGTTATATTTATCCCCATTTGAAAAGCAAGGTAAATACAGGAATAAGCATCAAAGCTTTGACTTGTTTAAGATCAGATGACTAACAAGCTTATGCTTGGGGCTTGAGCCCTCATCTGCCTGAGTCCCCCTCTCTTTATCTGTACTCAATGCTTTCCTTGGGCCAATCAGAGGAAGCTGTTCTCATGGTGTTGCCTGAAGAGTTGGGTTGGGGCTTCATTAAATAGAAAAATAGCTTCATCTCCTTGCTCTTCCAGGTCATAACAAAATCCAGTTTCCATAGCATGTCTTTTTCATAATTCTCTTATTGAAGTCTATTACAAAAGCTAGAAATATTTTTAAAAATACTGTTACTGAGAATAATAAATTTTTTTTCTCTTCATAGACTTTGGGACTAGTAGCCTTCCTACTACATAACCTTCTATCCTTCCTCTCTTGAATACTGAATTTTACCAAGTGTATTCTCCTTTGTACACCATTGACTTTGGACTCCATGGCCTCTAATAGCTTTGGCTAAGAAAATCACTTCAAGAGACTAAACACTAAAATATAGAAGAAATAGTTAGTGAAAATTTAACTTGCTTGATCATATTCATATATGAGAATGTCTTTATATCCAAACAAAAAACTGCAACCCTGAATGAATATTGTATACTTTTAAACTAACTGTTATGGCTTGAATCTGAGATGTTTCCCTACAGAGTCATAGATTGAGGTCTTAGTTTTTGTCTTTGGGGATGTAATCAGACTCATTGATCTTATCAATGAGGTAAGTACTCCTTTGGTAGTGTCTTAAATAGGGTTTCTATTGCTGTGATGAAACACCTTGATTAAAAGCAAATTGTGGAGGAAAGTATTTATTCTGATACGCTTCAACATCTTTATTCCTCACTGAAGAAAGTCAGGACAGGAACTCAATTAGGGCAGGAACCTGAAAGCAGGAACTGATGCAGAGACCATGGAGGGTGCTGCTTACTGACTTGTTTTACATGTCAAACTCAGCCTGCTTTCTTCTAAAACCCAGAGCCCCCATCCCAGGAATGGCACTACACACAATGGGCTGGGACTTCCCCTATTGATCACTAATTGAAAAAATCCTTTATAACTGGATCTCATAGAGGCATTTTCTCAACTGAGACTACTTCCTCTCTGATGACTCGAACTTGTGCAAGTTGACCCACAAAACCAGCCAGCCAGTACAGGTAGATTGTAACACAATGGCATTATAGTAGGTGAATGTAGCTGAACAAATTGGTGACCGGCAACATGCCCTAGAAAGATGTGTCTGTCACAGGTTCTTTCCACAGGCTATCTCTGCTCCATCACACTCTGTTGTACTGGCACCCTTGTCTCACCAGAGCCCAGATATGATGCGCTGAGTCAACCATGAACTAGGACCTCTGACAACAAACGAGGCAAAATGAATCCTTCCCTTGAAGTCGTTTTCCTAGCTCTGTCACAGCGAGGAAAAGTCTGACTGACACGGTGACCATGGACTGAAAATGTATGTGACTTAAGTCAAAGGGATTGCTGCCAACTTTGGAAATAAGTTTATATTTCCTGAGTCTCAGCAGCATCTATATCCATCTGAGAAACATAATCACTTGCATATGTGTGAAAAATAGTCGACTGCAAGACAGGCTGGGGCAATTTTCAAAAGCCTTGGTTGGCATGTCACAGATATTAAAATTTATTCTGTGTGCAAAAATGGAGCTAGGAATGGTTTTAAAGCAAACTCACAGAAATATAGATGGCATATAGATAGATATAGATATGAGTGATTATAGCAGTATAGAAAGCCAAATGTGCTTTGGAAAGAAGAATGGTAGGAGGTCAGAGGAAGATGGGAAAGGATGCCAGGAACCTCAGTGATGCAGAATTACCTCTATCCCCCATTTCCAGTTGAGAGGGTTAACAGCTAGATATGGGCAGCATAGGACGTGGTGCTTACAGGCACTTCTAGATCTGGAAACTTTAGAAAAATTGAAGATAAGAATGAAGTGAATAGCTTCTTCAGTCCTTCCCCTAACTCCTGCATTGAGGTCCCTGTGTTAGGTCCTATGGTTGACTGCAAGCATTCGTATCTGTATTGGTCAGGTTCTGACAGAGCCTCTCAAGGGACAGCCATACCAGGCTCCTGTCAGCAAGCACTTCTTGGCATCAGCAATAGTGTCGGTTTGGTGTCTGCAGATGGGATGGATCCCTAGGTGGGGCAGTCTCTGCATGGCCTTTCCTTCAGTCTCTGCTCCACTCTTTGTCCATGCATTTCCTTTAGACATGAACAATTCTGTGTTAATATTTTTGAGTTGGGTGGGTGGCCCTATCCCTCAACCCGGAGCCATGCCTAACCTCTGGATATTGTCTCTACAGGTTCTCTCTTAGAGTAATGACTGAAGAAGCTAAAGGGGTTTGCAATCCCATAGGAAGAACAACATTATAAACCAACCAGACACCCCCACCCCTACCCAGAGCTCCCAGGGACTAAACCACCAACCAATGTATACACATGGAGAAACCCATGTCTCCAGCTGCTTATGTAGAAGAAGATGGCTTTATCTGGCATCAATGGGAGGGGATGCCCTTGGTCCTGTGGAGGCTCAGTGACCCAGTGTAGGGGAATTCAAGTGCGGGAAGGCAGGAGTGGGTGGGTGGGTGTTGGAACACCCTCACAGAAGCGGGGTGGGGGGGTTGCAGAGAGAAATTCATTCGAGAAGGAAGATAACATTTGGAATGTAAATAAATAAAATAACCAATAAAAAAAGCGAATGAAGTGAATATTGGGTATGATTTGGGGTGATGAAATATTTGGTTAGATTGATGTGACTAACGTGGGTCACTTATTTGAACAAGTTCAGTTGGAAATGCTAGGAGAACACAACACACTGGTGGGCCCCTCAGCTGAGCCAGTGGGAAACAAGTCTGATAAGGAGAAGATAAACTAGTTCACAGCCATAAGTAACTTGTAATTATTCTGACAGTAGCTTTGAATTTAGGCAGGCCCCAGTTCTAATTCACTTACTAACTGCTGAAAGCCAAATTCTGAGCTTTACAGACAGGAAAAGCTGTGGTTTTCTCATTTGAAGGTTTGAATTGCTCATTTGCAGAGGATTTCAAAGCATTTAAGATTTTTAAAGACTAGCGATGTTGGGAGCAGGGTCAAAGATGGCACCCTGGCTCTATGCTAAGCCCCGTGACCTCGCTTGTTTATCCTAGTCTCAGTCGTGTGCAATAAAAGCAGCAGCGCTTATAACTCGTTGGAGAGATTAGCGCAACATCTCGCTATACCATTCTATCAACCAATCCTGCATGCTGCCTTGGACATGTGCATTTATGATTGGGTGGTGTGAGGTAGCGTGAGTGAATGGAAGTATAAATTGAGAGCAGCAGCGTTAGGAGAGACCAGACCAGCATTAGAGAGACCAGCCACCATAGGAGAGACCAGCCAGCGTAGGAGAGACCAGCATAGGAGAGACCAGAGTGAGTAAGTGAACGGCTGCAGCTGTGTGAAACCTGAGAGAGAGAGAAGCAGAATAAAGCAGAAGCTGAGAAGGCAAGCTGCTCTGAACCCACTTTGGCGTCCCGTGTCGTTTCTTCCCACCGTCTCTGCTGGTCAGAGACGTGTGGGCGCGAGACATAGCGATATGTATGATATAGAGTATTGGATCATCAGGTTATGGGGATTATTACTTTGTAAATCACAAATCACTAGATTGTTGATATCTCCCCTTGAAATAGTGTAAGTTATGACCAACTTGAAACAAAAGAAAGAAAAACAAAGGACAGGCCCCTGGAATGTAGTGTTCAAAGAGGGCAGAAGAGGTTGAAAAGGAAGGTAGAGAATCAGGGAGAGATAAAGATCTGAAAGTTACTAAAAGAAAAATTTCAGTAAACAAGGAGCAAATTCATTTCCTATAGCATCAGCTACATATTAATCTTAAGGTATCAAGGCAGTGTAACATTCAGAGGCATGGTATGAGGCCAGTGGAAAAATCCTGATGTATTGTGCAGGCCTTCCAGAGAAAAGAGGGTTAACTATAAAAATTATTTTAGAATAGCAACAGAGAAGAAGGATTTTAAGCACATAAGTAATGATATTTGCATAACTAAGGAAAAAAAAGTATTGATGTATCTCTTCGACAAACCTGCGCAGTTCTAGTCTGACCCTAAAGTTTCATGATATTCAATACTGACACAAGAAAAAAGCATGTCCAACTGAGGTAGCCAAGACCTAATGGGAGAAAGGGGAAGACTGCAAAACCAGAGAGAGGGAATCATTTTTGTAACTCACAAATAATCGTGTCAATTGTAATCATTGTAATCTGTTTACTCCAATGAAATGAATCCAAAGCTTGAGTTTAATTTAAAAAAGAAAAAAAAAAGCATCAGCAGAAGTGTGTAGGCAACCTTCCCTTTCTTTTCTACTGGTTCCAGTTTTGCCACAGAGGCTGTGATCTTAACTTCCCAAAGTCAACTGCAAACCTGACCTCACCTATGACCTATTCCAAGGGGATTAATTTAGCTGAAAGGGTTTTATTTCCCTTCCACAGAGATTTCTCTGTGTAGTTTTGGGATTGATCTTCAGAGATATTTACCCAAGATCCCAATCCTGGAAGTGAAGCTCTCTCTCAGTTCGGTCTCTAAGGCTGGGCAGGGTGCAAGCTGTAATGGCTGTGGGTTCACTTGCTGGAGCAGGGCAGCTATTGGGCTGAGCTTTACCACCCCTCCTCTGCCCTTCTCTTCAGCCTCTCTATGTCTGAGGCTAGTCTATATCATCCAGGCTTAGGAGAAAGGTGGCAATCTAGTTAGTGTACACTTCACCCTGCTTTACACTCAGCTCCCCCAGCTCCAGGACCAACTGATCTCAGTAATCTTAGGTCCTACAAGTTAAGGATATTTTGTTACTATATTACAGGGCTAAGATATTTGGAAACCAAACGTAAAATTTAGTTCTTGAGTGGCTGAAGTACAATCTAAATTGAATGCTGAGTTACACAGAACCTTTTGTGTGAAGAATAAAACATAGATTGAGGAAAATCTAGGCCTAAAAATTGAAAAGGAAATATGTCAGCAGCTTCCAGTGAAAGTGTGAGCCTAGGACCGCTGTACCTGCTAACAAGCTTACCCCTGCTTAAGGAGATGGCTTTTCTCAAGCCTGAAGAAACACAAATGTTCCCCGACTAGTTATTTTATTAGGTGCAGTTGATCATCATCTTCAACAGATGTGTGGTGCCTCCCCTAAGTTTTAGACTTATACCCAGCTTCAATTCCTATCATTCCCTGGGAGGTAAGCTGTTAAGTGTAACTCATTAGAAGGTTGACATGCATCCAACGAATCTCAATTCTTTATCAGTTTACATGGGCAGAATCTCAACAACATGTATGAGAATGGATCCTAGAGATAATGAAGCAACAAGGAAGACACAGCCCTGGGCCTCTGGGACCAACTCAGGCACACCAAGCAGAGATACGGACTCAGAGTTGAAGCTCAAGGGAATTGAGAATGGTTCCAAAAGCAGTCGCTTGTTTTTGAGTTAACGTAACTTTACATTACATCAGTTCAGTGTTTAATAACCTTGACATGCTTAGACGGTGACCAAGAGCTTATGAAGCTTATGAAGACTAGTTAAAGGAGATCGATTATGTAAGATCTATTCAGAGAAACTGTAAGTCCTCCAGAGTAGTCCAGAGAAGGAAACATGTTCTACCATGGCATTGAGAAACATTCAAAAGGAAGTCCAATACCCACAAAAGCCTTAAGTAGAGTTAAAAATGAGAAAAACAAGAAATGCTGCCATATGACTGAGGTTTCTGACTTTATCGTCTTCTACGACTAACACTTTGTGAGTTGTGATTTCAGCTTATGAATGGAAGTGGTGGGACACAAACATCTCATGCTTTGCATTCTTTAACATCTGACTTGACTCACACAATGTAAGGAGCAGAAGCCACACACGAAGCAACCAAGTAAAGAGCTGTCTCTGGTCTGCCAACCAATTCCCATGCTTAAGGCCAAAGCCTCTTGAAAGAAAGGCAGGGTCTCCTTGAAGAGTTCTTATTAGACTAAAACTTGCACACTTCCTTAAAGCCTTAGTTGAGTACCTCTCAGACTAGGACTACTCTGCCTCCCAGGCAGATGTTCCTGATGTCTGAAGACACTTCTAATTGTCAGAGCTGTGAACGTTCCACTGGCATCCAGTGTATAGACATTGGAGAACTACCACATATTCGACAATGAACAGGGTAGCCTCAGCTCAATAAAGAATTTTCTAGGGGCTGGAGAGATGGCTCAGTGGTCAGCAGCACTGACTGCTTTTCCAGAGGTCCTGAGTTCAATTCCCAGCACCCACACGATGCCCTCTTCTGTGGTGTATGAAGACAGCTGCTACAGTGTATTCATATATGTAAAATAAATCTTAAAAAAAAAGAATTTTCTACCCTAAAAGCCAAAAGCACTATATATGATTGAGAATCCATGCTTTTTCCAGATACCTGTGAACACTGGTATCAATCATTAGGAACTGAGTAAGCAGAATCCTTTGGTAATTCAGGACCAAGACAACACATTAAATTCAGATTTGTCAAGGAGAAGGCTCTGTAGTGATACATTAAGTTCAGATTTGTCAAGGAGAAGGCTCTGTAGTAATACATTAAATTCAGATTTGTCAAGGAGAAGGCTCTGTAGTGATACATTAAGTTCAGATTTGTCAATGAGGGACACTGTAGTGATATGACAATGATCCTGCAGTTCTGAAATTCTGAAAAGTGAGTTATAAAAAATTATATAATTTCATCAAAGAAAAATACTAATCTGAGTTTAAAACAGAATAGATAACATTAACCATATAACAAACCAAGTTTTATTCAAACTATAAACTGTCATGTCATCCCTCCTTTAACAAACCGGAGCTACTACACTAACAATGAATGTCATTTACCGCATCCAGTTTATCAGCATTTACTGTCCCAAACCAGTTCCTTCTCTATGTTCCTAATTCTCTTTGGCTGATTCCTCTAATTGAAACCACTGCTGTTTAGGGTGGCAGCAGTCAACTGGTAATATTTGATCACAAAAGACAAAGAAGTGCAGTACCTTAAGAGGTGATTTAATACCCTCTTTCCTTCCTCCAGTTTTTGCTGTCTCATATAAGCATGGAACTAACTATATTGACCAGGCTGGCCTTGAACTTGTGCCCTACCTGCCTCTGTCTACCAAATACGGGCACTAAAGGCATGAATTCCTGCCTGGCTGTGAGAGAATTTATATTAACTACTAACACTGTGGATTTCTGTGGGTTTTTGTTTGTTTTTGTTTTTGTTTTTATTTTTGTATTGCCCAATTACTTGTGGGCACAGTACCTACTCTGGATTGGGGATGATATAAGCAGTGACATTCCACTGGAGAAAATGGATTCCTTCTTTGCAGTGGGAATCAATTACAGATTGCTTCCTGGTTAGGGGTGGAATCCCCCAGAGCATTTTCCCCTCTCAGTACTGAGATCCTGTCTGGCTTCAACCTGTGCAGGCTGTGCGCGTGCCACCACAGTCTCCGTGAGGTCATGGCATGTGCCAATCAGCCTTGTGGGGTCTGGAAGACACCGTTTCCTAAGAAGTCTGGCTCTCCGGAGCGAGCAGTGGCCAAACTGGGCCGGCCGGAGCGAGCGGGGCCAACCAGAGTGAGGTGGGGGGCAGACCAGAGCGAGCAGGGTTGACCAGAATGAGGGAAAAAAAAAGTCTGGCTCTCATAATCTTTTTGTCTTTTCATATGCTTAGAGCCCTGAGTCTTGAGGAGAGGGCTTTAATGAAGACATCCCATTTAGGACTGAGTGCACCGAAGTCTCTTGCATGCAATCCAGTTGTGGACTTTTGCATTGTTTCTTCCATACTGCAAGAAGAAGCTTCTCTGATCAGAGCTGAGCTAGGCACTGATCTATGGGCATAACAGTATGACCTTCAGATTCACTTTATTGCCATGTTCATTTAGCAGAATGATAGTAGGTTTTGCCTGAGGCCTGCCCATGATCAGTCTGACCTTTGGTTCTTGGCATCTCTAGCTGTGTCAGATATGTGTTCCATCTCAGGGAATGCTAAATTTAGTCCAAAAGGATTTGCTTACTTACTCCCATAACCCTTGTTTATTATTGCACCAGTATATCCTGTAGGCTGGTTGCTGTTGTAGGTCACAGGATATGTAGCTGAATGATATTGATGATGACCGGATATTTTCATTTACATTTCAAATGTTTCCCTTTCCTGTTTTCCCCCTCTTGAAGAAACACCCTATCACATCCTCCCTCCCCTGCTTCTATGAGGGTGTTCCAATACCCACCCACCCACACACTCCCTTCTCCCTGCCCATGAATTCTCCTACACTGGGGCATTGAGTCTTCACAGGACCAACGGCCTCTCCTCCCATTGATGCCTGACAAGGCCATTCTCTGCTACATATGTGGCTGGAGCCATGGGTCCCTCCATTCATACTCTTTGGTTGGTGGTTTAGTCCCTGGAAGTTTTAGGAGGTCTGCTTGGTTGATGTTGTTGTTCTTCCTATGGGGTTGCAAACCCCTTAAGCTCATTCAGTCCTTTCTCTAACTCCTCCTTTGGGGACTCTGCGCTCAGTCCAATGGTTGGCTGTGAGCATCAGCCTATGTATTTATCAGGCTCTGGCAGAGCTTCTGAGGAGACAGCTTTATCAGGCTCCTGTCAGCAAGCACTTCTTGGCATCTGCAATAGTGTCTGGGTTTGGTGACTTTATATGGGATGGGTCCCTAGGTGGGGCAGTCTCTGGATGGACTTTCCTTCAGTTTCTGCTCCACACTTTGTCTCTGTATTTGCTTCCATGAGGATTTTGCTCCCCTTTCTAAGAAAGACTGAAGCATACACACTTTGGTCTTCCTTCTTCTTGAGCTTCATATGGTCTGTGACTTGTATCTTGGGTATTCTGAGCTTTTAGACTAATATCCACTTATCAGTGAGTGCATGCCATGTGTATTCTTTTGTGATTGGGTTACCTCCTTCAGCATGATATTTTCTAGTTCCATCCATTTGCCTAAGAATTTCATGAATTTATTGTTTTCAGTGGCTGAGTAGTACTCCATTTTGTAAATGTACCACATTTTCTGTATCCGTTTCTCTGTTGAAGAACATCTGGATTCTTTCCACCTTTTGGCTATGATAAATAAGCTACTATGAACATAATGGAGCATGTGTCCTTGTTGTATGTTAGAACATCTTTTGGGTATATGCCCAGGAGTGGTGTAGCTGGGTCCTCAGGTAATACTATGTCCAATTTTCTGAGGAACAGCCAGACTGATCTCCAGAGTAGTTGTACCAACAATGGAAGAGTGTTCCTCTTTCTTCACATCCTCACCAGCATCTGCTGTCATCTGAGTTTTTGATCTTAGCCATTCTGACTGGTATGAAGTGGAATATCAGGGTTGTTTTAATTTGCATTTTACTTTTTTACTGATGACTAAGGATGTTGAACATTTCTTTAGGTGCTTCTCAGCCATTCGATATTCCTTAGTGGAAAATTTTTTGTTTAGCTCTGTACTCCATTTTTAATAGGGTTATTTCATTCTTTGGAGTCTAACTTATTGAGTTCTTTGTATATATTGGATATTAGTCCTCTATCAGGTGTAGGATTGGTAAAGATCTTTTCCCAATATGTTGATTGCTCTTTTGTCCTATTGACAGTGTCCTTTGTCTTACAGAAGCTTTGCAATTTATGAGGTCCCATTTGTCGATTCTTGATTTTAGAGGATAAGCCATTGATGTTCTGTTCAGAAAAATTTCCCCTGTGCCCATGTGCTTGAGAATCTTCCCCACATTCTCCTCTATTAGTTTCCATTTATCTGGTTTTGTGTGGAGGTCCTTGATCCATTTAGAAGATAATAATGGGTCAATTTGCATTTTTCTACATACTGACTGACAGTTGAACCAGAACCATTTGATAACAATGCTATCTTTTTTCCACTTGTCAAATATCAAGTGACCATAGGTGTGTGTGTGTTCATATCTGGGTCTTCAGTTCTATTCCATTGATCTTCCTGCCTGTGTCTGTGCCAATACCATGCAGTTTTGTTTATCACTATTGCTCTGTAATACAGCTTGAAGTCAGGGATGGTGACTCCCCCAGAAGTTCTCTTACTGTTGAAAATAGTTTTCACTATTCTGTTTTTTTGTTATTCCAAATGAATTTGCAAATTACTCTTTCTACTGTATGAAGAATTGAGTTGGAATTTTGATGGGGATTGCATTTGAATCTGTAGATTGCTTTCGGCAAAATGGACATTTTTGCTATATTAATCCTGCCAATCCATGAGCATGGGAGATCTTTCCATCTTCTGAGGTCTTCTTCAATTTTATTCTTCAGAGACTTGTAGTTCTTGTCATATAGATCCTTCACTTGTTTCGTTAGAGTCACATCAAGGTATTGTATATTATTTGTGACTATTGTGAAGGGTGTAGTCCCCCTAATTTCTTTCTTAGCTCATTTATCCTTTGATGGCTACTGATTTGTTTGAGTTAATTTTATATCCAGCCACCTTGACTAAGCTGTTTATCAGCTGTAGGAGTTCTTCGGTGGAATTTTTGGGATCACTTAAGTATACTATCATATCATCTGCAAATAGTGATATTTTGACTTCTTCTTTTCCAATTTGTATCCATTTGAGCTCTTTTTGTTGTCTAATTGCTCTAGTCATAACTTCATGTACTATATTGAATAGATACATAGAGAGTGGGAAGCCTTGTCTAGTTCCTGATTTTAGTGGGATTGCCTCAAGTTTCTCTCCATTTAGTTTGATGTTGGCTCCTGGTTTGCTGTATATTTACTATATTTAGGTATGGGCCCTTAATTCCTGATCTTTCCAGGACTTTTAACATGAAGGGATGTTGAATTTTGTCAAATGCCTTTTCAGCATCTAATGAAATGAACATGTGGTTTTTTTCTTTGAGTTTGTTTATATAGTGGATTACATTGATGAATTTCCATTTATTGAATCATCTCTCTATTCCTGGGATGAAGCCTACTTGATCGTAGTGAATGATCATTTTGATGTGTTTTTGGATTTGGTTGGCAAGAATTGTATTGAGTATTTTTGCATCAGTATTCTAAGGGAAAGTGGTCTGAGGTTTTCCTCCTCGTGTTGGTGTTTCCCATCTATTATCCTTTGTAGGGCTGGATTTGAGGAAAGATATTTTGTACATTTGGTTTTGTCATCATGGTATATCTTGTTTACTCTGTCTATGGTAATTGAAAGTTTTGCTGGGTATGCCTGGGCTGGCATTTGTGTTCTCTTAGTGTCTGTATGACATCTGCCCAGTATCTTCTAGCTTTCATAGTCTCTGGTGAGAAGTCTGGTGTAATTCTGATAGGTCTGCCTTTATATGATACTTAACCTTTTTCCCTTACTACTTTTAATATTCTTTCTCTGTTTTGTGCATTTGGTGTTTTGATTATTATGTGATAGGAAGGATTTCTTTTCTTGTCCAGTCTATTTAGAGGCCTCTTGTACACGGGGATCTCTTTCATTGGGTTAGGAAAGTTTCCTTCTATAATTTTATTGAAGATATTTACTGGCCCTTCAAGTTGGGAATTTTTCTCTCTTCTATACCTATTTTCCTTAGATTTGGCCTTCTGGTTCTGTCCTGGATTTCCTGGACATTTTGTTTTAGGAACTTTTTGCTTTTTGCATTTTCTTTGACTGTTGTGTCAATGTTTTCTATGGTATTTCCTGTACCTGAGATTCTCTCTTCTAGCTCTTGTATTCTCTTGGTTATCTCTTTCCTAGGTTTTCTATCTCCAGTGTTGTCTCTCTTTGTGATTTCTTTGTTTATATTTCCATTTTTAGATTCTGGATGGTTTTGTTCAATTCCTTTACCTCTTTGGTTATGTTTTCCTGTAATTCTTTAAGGGATTTTTGTGTTTCCTCTTTAAGGGCTTCTAGCTGTTTACCTGTTTGTTTGTTTGTTTGTTTGTTTGTTTTTGAGGGAGTTATTTATGACCTTCTTAAAGTACTCTATCATCATTATGATAAGTAATTTTAGGTCACAATCTTGCTCTTTTGGTCTGATTCAGGAGTTGCTATGGTAGAAAAACTGGATTCTGATAATGATGCCAAGTAACCTTGGTTTCTGTTGCTTATGTTTTTACGATTGCCTCTTGCCATCTGGTTATCTCTAGTGCTACCTGCCTCCCTGTCTCTTATTGGAGCCTGCTCCTCCTGTGATCCTGGTTGTGTCAGAACTCCTCAGAGTACAGCTGTCTCTGTGATCCTGTGAGCCTGAGATCCTGGGTGTCTCAGAGCTCCTGGGAGTCAGGCTGCCTCTGGGATCCTGAAATCCTGGGTGTAACCAAGTTCCTGAGATACTATAATTCTATGATCCTGGTTGTGTTAGAGCACATGGGAGTCGAGCTTCCTCTGGGTGTTGTGGGACTAGGAGCACTAGCACCCAAGGTCTGTTCAGGGCACTAGCTCAGACTTGAAGAACAGTGATTTTTTTAAAATGCTGACATGCATAACAGCATGCCAGGGCAACAATGCAGATGAACAAAAGGAGACAGTATGTGAGGCCATTGGAATCTCTTCTCTATCTCCAAGGAAAGCTTAGAAGTACAGGGAGGAAGGAAAGCCCTGGTCTATTCTACTCTGTGGGGAGATTATGGAAGATTTACTTCCTTGCTCTGCTCTCTCCCCCAGCCCTGACCTCTTCCATATCTACTCTGAGGGCAGGCTCCATAATAGCAGAGTGATCTATTCTCACCAGAAATCTAGCCACTCATCTATACCCACATCTACAAAGCAAGCGCTGGACCTATGCTCCTTAGAGAGAACCTTGTAATCTCTGTTTCTAATCTCTCCAACTAATTCCAAGACATCCAAGGCTGAAGAGCCCAGGCATAGAGATGTGCTTCTCAAGTTTTAAAGGATTTGGCGCACGCGCACACACACACACACACACACACAGAGAGAGAGAGAGAGAGAGAGAGAGAGAGAGAGAGAGAGAAAGAGAGAGAGAGAGTCTCATAGACTACTTTCTCAGTCAATTAAGCCATGGGGCTATTGAAAGGCTGCATTTTCAACAAGCTTCCATGTGCTGCTTGCTGGTGCTGCATATTAAGCCCACTGTATGGATACGGGGGATTAAAATGAGTTTAAGAGATCTTACTGCGTTTGTAGCTGTGGTTTAGTTCTGCTCATTCTCTGCCTTACCTTGAGAAAAACAGACTTGTAATTTCTTGCAAGTACATTTCTCCCTTTATATTCAGATTATATTGAGATTCACTAACTGCAGTCACCCAGCTCAGGACTGTCCAACAGAGCTATCAGGACAGACTTGTGGCTAAAGGAATGACAGTGATGCTTCCTACTGGAAACAAGTCTGGAATATTCTAAGGAGAAATACCATTGATCTGAATGCTATTTCAGGTAAAATGCAATAGGACTCATCCCTGCTATGCCCTTTTGGAGATTTGGTCTTACCATAGCACACTCTTCTCCCCGATGTCCATCTAAAGAAACCAGTCTCAACCTTTTCATTATCACCCCCCTAAGAATTTTATAGCCCTAACTATCCCAATGAAATGTTAATAGCACAGATAAACAATGTACATATTTATATTCTCCTGCCCGCTTTAGGCCAACAAACCACTATAGCCTTAAGAATTGCTAGTAAATCCTGTGTGGGCAATATTGCTTTCACCAGGAATGCATGATCAATATCCATTTTCTCATTCAAATTGCCTGATTTACTGACCTGGGCCACATGCTTGAACACATTCCTCCATTCTAATTGTGTCCAGACCAAGTATATAAAGTAGAAATGATACTGCTTTTAGAATTAAACAAATCAGTTTAAAACTCAGTCCCAGTCACTTATTAATCACTGGGTGTTAAGTGCCTGTATCTGTCTTGCCTTAAGTGTCTCAACTGTTAAAAAGAAATTAAATGATTCATTCTCTCCCTCTGCCCTTCCCTTTTCCTCTGCCACACTTTTCCTCTGGTGGTGCTGGGAATTTAACCAAGCAAGTCATTCCAGTTGGAATTAATAGTTACACTGGAAACTTAAAGTAGAGGTTATATAAGATACCTTATGCTAGTCAGTTTTTGTTACCTTGACACAAACTAAAATCATTCAGGAGGAGGAACCTCAACTGTGAAATTATCTCTATTACATTGGCCTGTATGCTTGTCTGTAGGGGGCATTTTCTTGACTAATGATTGATGTGGGCAGGCCCAGCCCACTGTGGGAGGCGTCACTTCTTGGCAGATGGTCCTAGTCATATTAAAAAGCAATCTAAGCAAGCAATCAGGGAACGGATGACTAAGCAGCCTTCCTCTAGCGTCTCTGCTTCAGTTCGTGCCCCAACTTCCACCAACGACGAACTGAGATGTGGAAGTCTGAGACAAATAAATTCTTTCCCCCTTAAGTGCCCAAATGGCTTTTGGTCAGTGTTTTATCACAGCAACAGAGGAGCAAACTAGAAAAGAAATTGGTACCAGGAACACGTGGTACTTCTGTGACAGACCCGAGCATATTGTTCTGGGGAGGATTTTGGAAGCATCTGGAACTTTAGGCTGGAAATGTTCAGAGCTAAATGAGTTTTTGTTGTGGGAGCATGGAAGATAAAGATATTGAGAGAAATGCAAACAATGGAGTCCTATTTTTATAAATTTTCAAAAGAAAGTAAAGACTCTACCCAGGCCATTCCTGTGACATTTGAATTAAAAAAAAATCTTTGGAAATAAAACTTGGGCTTTTTTGAGATGGTAGGCACTGGTCATCTGGGGCTGAAAAATCAGCTGTGATTAATAAGAGTCCAGAATCATTAAGGGGAAATCTTCCAAATAATATTTCTTCAGAATCAGCATACAGAAGCTGTAAGCCATTGCAAGGCAGAGTTGCACATCAGGCTGACAGCAGAACTTAGCAAGTGCTGTGTGAGCATGTTCCACATAGTACTACTCTGAAGGTCGGGGAGGCTCAGAGACTTGGCATTGTGAGAGGCTGGGAAGGCTGAAGGTGCAGCCTCAATTACTATGATGATCCCAGCATATTGGAGGTGCCAGGATCATGAGTTGATCACCAAGGGAAGCAACAGGTGCAGAGTGGAGTCTACTTGAGTTTACTGTATGGATTGCAGATGGCAAAACCATAGAGTGGGGCTGCCAAAACCCTTTGGAGCCAAGAAGATAAGGAGTGAGTCACAGACTTTGGAAGTTGAACTCTTCACATTGTTCCATTGTGGCTTGCTGATTATAACTGCCCTGGTTCTTTCCTCTTGGAATAAGAAACCATGCAAATTATTTTGAACTTTATAGGAGAACACAACCATGATACTAGATTTTAAAAGAGAACTTGGTGTTAAAATTTTTAAAGACTGGGGAACCTTTTAAAATTATAGCACTCTTTATACTGTGTTACTGACATGATTTGGGCAATAAATAAGGAACAAGAGGTTATGTTTTAACTGTGATGTGCTCTTGCTTTTGTGTCAAGCTGACAAGTAGCCAATTGTGCTGGTTACTTTTTGTCAACTTGACACAAAGCAGAGTCACCTCTGAAGAGAGAACTTTGGGTGAGAATTGCCTCCATAAGATTGACCTATGAAGTAGTTTCTTGATTACTGATGTGGAATACAAGTTGCTTTTGATTAGAGTTTTACCACAGTAACAAAGGAGCAAAGTAGAACATGCCATTGTCCTGTCTAGTACTCACCTATGACCACATAGATTCAATTACCTACATGTCTCACTCAAAGTCAATATAGGTGCCTCTCAATCAAAACTGCTTCTTTTTTTTCTTTTTCCAATTTTTTATTAGATATTTTCTTCATTTACATTTCAAATGCTATCCCAAAAGTCCCCTATATGCCCCCCTAGTCCCCTACCCATCCACTCCCACTTCTTGGCCCTGGTGTTCCCCTGTACTGGAGCATATAAAGTTTGTAAGACCTAGGGGCCTTTCTTCCCAATGATGGTTGACTAGGCCATCTTCTGCTACATGTGCAGCTAGAGACATGAGCTTTGGGGGTACTGGTTAGTTCATATTGTGGTTCCACCTATAGGGTTGCAGACCCCTTCACCTCCTTGGGTACTTTCTCTAGCTCCTCCATTGGGGGCCCTGTGTTCCATCCAATAGCTGACTGTGAGCATCCACTTCTGTGTTTGCCAGGCACTGGCATAACCTCATAAGAGACAACTATATCAGGGTCCTTTCAGCAAAATCTTGCTGGCATATGCAATAGTGTCTGTGTTTGGTTACTGATTATGGGATGGATCCCCAGATGGGGCAGTCTCTGGATGGTCCTTTCATCTCAGCTCCAAACTTTGTCTCTGTAACTCCTTCCATGGGTGTTTTGTTCCCAATTCTAAGAAGGGGCGAAGTGTCCACACTTTGGTCTTCGTTCTTCTTGAGTTTCATGTTTAACAGTACCAGTTTCCCCTTCCACCAACACCCAGTTTTTTACTCATCTTGGACTTATTGACTAAACCCAGTGCCCTGCAAATGAATCCTCTAAGTCAGTCCTTTGTTTTTTATTCCTCTATTGCAAGTATCAGAAACACCGACCTCTTACACACTGTGCTCTTCCTACAGGTAACTTTCTTCTCTGAACACATCCTCACGTTTAGCATGGCAGGAAAAGAACTACCTCTGGGGCTGCTATGAGGGTTGGGACAATTAGTTAAACAGACACTATTCAGGGTAACTGGCTCCTACATGGACCCTCCCTAGTGAAAGACTGACCCAAAGGGATGGTTGCCTGGTGATGCAGGCTGGAGAGCAGATGGTTTCACTGGGCGATTGTTTCTAGCTCTGAAAAAAAAATTGCAAGATGCAGGAGAGGACCAAGTTACATCATACAGTTCAGACTTATGACTAATAATTTAGTAATACTTTTTACTGACTTTTAACTCTCTCCTATTAGATCCTTCTGTCAGGCCAATGGTCTCGTAGGAATCTGTCATGTAAGAGATCCATGTCAAGGGGCACTTGGAGGGAGATGTGAACTCATTTAGGGCATCTTTTGCCCCTTTTAAATCCCCCACCAATCCAATACCTATCCCAAAAGTAAGCACCATGCCTAAAGACATCGAACACTAAATCAAGACCTATAGGACTACCTTCAACATTTTTCTTTTCCTTTGGGGATCTTTATTCTTTAATAGACATAAAATGAAATTAAAAACAGAGGCTTTCTCACTCTCTAAAATACCTGTTGACAGAAAAGTAATAAACATACAGAAATGACAGGGTACAAATGAGATCCTGGGCAGGGAGCTTTTCATTTTCACCAAAATATCCTATGGCTATGAGGGCAGCTTTAGAACTGAGAAGGAGTAGGCTCAGAAGACTGGCCATTTTGACAGCTGCTGCCCCAACCAGAACCCAACCAAAGACTGCAGGCTGAATAGCCTGGACTGTTCCACACAAAGGCAATGGCTGTGGAAGTGGGTGTGGTGTCTCCATTGGAAAACAGCACAGAGTGCACACAAAGGCAATCACTGTGAGGGAGGGTGGCGCCTCCATGGGAAACAGCAGCAGAACGCACACATCCATTCTCCTTGTCTTGGGTCTCAACCCAAGATGATCTGAGTTGGCTCCACTCACCTCCCCTCTGTCCTGTCTTTTTTTTTCTTGAGTGGTAAAGGGACCCGAGAGTATATAAAGTATCCACCCTGGGACTCCAAACCATGTCTCCACTAGAAGTTAATGGCAAAAAATTAAATCTATCACATAATAAAGTTTACCTTCAAAATGTTTATGTCAGCAAATAAAAAATAACACTGGAAACTAGACATAAACAAGGTCTGCCTGGCACTGGATTTTCCTGTTTTGTTCTGCCAGGCTAGTTTCAATTTACAGCCAAACGTTTCTCCCCTCCCTCATAGACACGGAGGGGCACAGACCAGAGTTTATGGGGCTCTGCAAATTACCTGAGCAGTGTGCGGTCCCAAAGAATGAGAGAGGTAGAAGCAGCAGTTCCAGCCAGCTGCAGCTCCCTCTCCGCTGTCTCTGCCCTCTTATACCCTGCTTGTCTGGCTATTTGAATGCAGACTAGACATTCATCATTTTTACAAGGGCTTGGGAGAAAGGGTATGGACTCTGATGCTGCGGGATAGATTCTAGATCAAACTAGATAGAATCCGGGGAAGAGCGGAGGAGGCATGGGAAGATGAGTTAGTGCTGGGCTTGTCAGGAGGGAGACTAACAAGAAAGATAGGAGCATCAGCCTATAAAGAAAGAGCCCCATTTTTAGCCTTTCATATTGTATTTGTTCATATATCTTTTTTTAAAAATATATATAAATTATTTCCTTAATCCTGCCTGCGTATTATGCTCGTTCTTAGTCTTAATTTTAAACAACCAGCGATTTTCAAATTTAAATCCTACACAGCTCCACATTTCTCCTTCATAAAGTGACTGGATGGAACTAATGACAACGCAACCTGGAAAGCCATCACAGTAAGACGTTTTGATCACACGCATTGCCCTTCCCGTTGGAGCCTTTCTGTAATTCCGAGCAAAGCGGCTCACTCATTTGTGTTGACTCTGCTGCACTTGACACTTTTCTGCAGCGCTACTGTCTGAGGGCAGTTGCTCTGTGTTTGGCAGTGTTGAGACTCCACAGGCCCCTAGCTTTCACATGGTCCCTGGAACAGAAGCATCACCTTAGAGATGCTTGCCCTCAGGTGCCAGCTTAGTTCTTCTGGAGAGATGCTGGGTATGTGGCTCAACAGTCTAAGTATCTCCAAGCCTCTAGAGGATCCTGTTCCAGCAAGAGTGAACTTCAGACTCCAGAAAATGCATTCCTGTAAGTAAAGGGTATGTCTTAGGTCAACCCCACCCTCCAAGACCTGAAAACTTTCAGAAAGACTGAGAAGGGTAACAGTATTTCTAGTATTAGAGACAGGATTTGTTGAATATCCCCAAAGCAAATAAGGACTACAGGAAAGGGCTATTTCAGTTGTTATTGTTTACACAGGGAAAGAGGCAGTGTACTGAAACAAGCATAAGATTAAAATTTGCATGCCTATTTTTAAAGCTGAAGCCCACCTGCATGCATTGTCTACGAATGCTCAAAGCACTACTGTGGGAATATTGGCCAGGGAAGGTGTTCCTGGAAGGAGAAAGAATGCATTGATGATTTTTATCTGAGCATTTCTGTTTCCTTTATAAAATAAAAGAGGGTAGATTGTCTGCTGAATGGGTGCCTTCTGAGTGCCAAGTGATTTGAGAGGCTGGGGAAACCAGGAGAGGAGCTACTGAAAGGGATTGGTCAGGTGCAAAGCACAGGGATTACCCAGAACCAAGAAGGGGATGGAGGCACACACAGTTTGTAGTATAGACTACCATATAATTTTTTTCTCCAGTAAGTGACATGGGTCAGATATGCTTGTCACCTTTAGTCTTTAGACTCTCTAGGATGGTACAAAAGCAGCAAGTAATCATCTGAAAGGCTAGTACTGACGGAACTGGCATCTGAACACAGGATGACATCGCTTAGCCACATTTGCCACCCTTCTTCTCTGCTCATTAGAGAGACACACATTCCAGAAAAGTGTGATAAATGAATGTTTGTGACAGGGCTCATAACACTGCAACCTAGGCATTAAAAACTAAACAAAACAAACAGAGATTGATGGCCAAGATGGAAATGTTCAGACATCAATCCTTGGTGTACGTGCCAAGGGAACTCATGCGGGAGCACACAAAAGCAAGATGCAGATTTTAGGAGGAGGAGGAGGAGGAGGAGGAGGCTCCTGACCACCAGCTATATAGCAGTCAAGGTAGAGTTGTTCTCTCTGACCCGGGCATCTCTGTCTCTCTATGGCTCTGTCTCTCACTTCCTCTAGCCTAATCCACTTCCCAGTCACCATGATATTAACAGCCATGCTCCGTCATGTTCTTGCCACCATAATGTTCTGCCTTGTGTCTACAGTGGGACAACTGATGACAACAGGAACAAACGGTGACCAGCTGAAACCACGAACCAAAATATATTTTTCCTCTTAAAGTTGGTTTTCACAGGCATTTTGTTACAGTGATGGAAAGCTGCCACATACACTGTAAATAGTCTCATATGTTTAAAATAAAATGTTCATGGTTCTTAAGGCAATTTTTTTGCTCAAAGAATCTAATCAGATCAATATTTTTCAGTCATAATTTTGAAAAAAAATTATTATGAATAAGCCTCATAGAATGTCACACTATAAATTTTATTTTTAGTAACTAAATATACATAAAGGTAAAACACTACTATAAACTTGGAAATCATTTTGTTTATCAAAACATAAGTTAAATAAAAATTCCCCTTTGATATTCACACTGTTAAAAACAAACAAATAAGCCGGGCGTGGTGGCGCATGCCTTTAATCCCAGCACTTGGGAGGCAGAGGCAGGCGAATTTCTGCGTTCAAGGCCAGCCTGGTCTACAGAGTGAGTTCCAGGACAGCCAGGACTACACAGAGAAACCCTGTCTCAAAAAAACAAAAACAAACAAACAAATTAAATAAAGCAAAGCAACAGCCGGGCATGGTGGCACACGCCTTTAATCCCAGCATTCGGGAGGCAGAGGCAGAGGCAGGCGGATTTCTGAGTTCAAGGTCAGCCTGGTCTACAAAGTGAGTTCCAGGACAGCCAGGGCTACACAGAGAAACCCTGTCTCGAAAAAAAAAAAAAAAAAGCAACAACAACAAACAAAGGAACAAAACAAAACCTCACAAACTCATAGGTGTCTTTTAAAATAACTTCATAGGTGTCTGGGAGTCCATGGCTGGAAACCGAGAATAAGAAATTAAATGAGTTAGCAAAACCTTGCCCATAAAGGGCTAGATAGCAAATCCCTTGGCTTTTGTTGGCCACATTTGTCTGTCCAAAAAGCAATATAGAAGCGTGTATGTGTGTATGGGGTGTATGTGTGTGTGTGTATTAAATGAAACTCCAAATTCAAAGCAGTTTTGTCTTTAAAGCTGTAGGTGAATGCTCCTGAATATATTCCTAATCAATTATAATTCCCAAAGATATAAACTACCTGTTCTCAACAACTTGTTAGCTCTGCTCCCAGAATTTTTGATATTCTCCAGCTCTTCTGCTGGTCAGACATTGGAATGAGATACAGAAGTACAGAACTCTAGATTTGTCAACCTCCTTTATATTATTTTAAGGGTTATCAGCCTCAAAAATGAATGCACGTACAGGCTGAGCAGTTTGGATGTGTGTATTTACAGGAAGGAAATGTAAAGGTTTGCCTTGCCATCTGACAAGCCTGTTGCCTCCCTTCCTGTATGTGCAGGGCCGCACTCGCAGTACCGCCTCCTGGGAACTCTAGAGACTGTTCCATTGCCTCTGCACAGCATTTGCTTCCACAGAGAGTTGGCACAAGCATCCTTGGAAGATGAGGGAGGATACAAGTATGTGAGCAGGGAGGAAAGATCACCCAGATCCTCATCTCGGAGGCTGCAACAGATGAGTGGGCATCCCTGGGGAGATGACAGGGAAGAGGGAGTGTTGTCTTCAGGAGGAAGGAGCACAGAGGCCAGAGTTGAAATGCTTTGGGGATGAAGACTAGAAAGAAAGGGTGTCTGTTTTCTCAGTAAAGGATTCCTTGCTAAGGACAAACCAAAGAATTGCTCTTCTTCCTTAGGAGGTGGAGGGGACTGAAGCGACACCCTTGCAGAAGTGGTCATCCTTGTTCATCAGGTAGTAGCCATGACTATGGCTATTAGTGGTTCTTAGATGCTTTCTCCTCCTGTTGGCTCCACACTCTGAAGCAGAGTAGCCTCCAAAGTCCCATGATGGGATGTGAAGGGAACTACACACTTCCTTCACCCCTGCCCACTTACAACCAGGCTCTTCTGGGATTCCTTGTTGAAACAAACACATGAGAAATGGTGCAAACAAACATCACTTTTAGACATTTCCAGGGTTTAGGCCTCATCTCTTCCAGCATTAAGGATGATGACATCAGCCTTATTTAGATTGGAGAATTAGTGTTGAAAACCCTCGGGTCTGAGGAATGACAGATTGTATTTGTTCTCTGATTACAAATCTCATCAGAAATTGCACATAGGGTTGGAAAGCAAAATGGAAAATTACAGCAGTTGATTCATTGGCAGTGGGTGTCTAGGCAAATTTTCATCTTGCTTTATTAACATTATTTTATACACACTACATGCCTACATACATACATACATACATAGGACTTTTTGATTGACATTTTTCTTTCTTGATGATACCTATCTTGTGAGAAAACTACCCTGTAAATGAGGTGGAGGAAAACTGACAGGAAGGTTAGTCTCCCCTGGCTTCTCTCTACTTCATAGCTCTTACCCACACTCAAGTATCTTGGATACTAGTATAACAATAGTTAGGAAAACACAAAGTCTCTGGTTTCTTGTGGGCTTAAATGACTTTAATGTAGGAGTAAGGGTCTTAGAGCTATATTCCTAAATCCTCTAGCTACTTTCTATTGCAACACACAACCAGATCTGCTGAAGGTAACATAGCTACCTACAAATTCTATCCTAGGTTCAGAGGAGCCAAAAGAAGACAGAGCAACTTTCTAGAGGGAGCTTCATGCTGGGATTGGAATTTTCTAGGGGCGGGAGGCTGCAAACTGTGGTTGTAACTTTCTGGAGGGGGTTGAATGTTGTGGTTGAGGTAGTTTGTAGGTACTGGGTAGAATGACAGGAGCAAGAAACTGAAGCCACTGCTTCCCGACATGTCTGGGAATTTTGCAAAGGATTGGGAGGATCCGAAATGATAGTTACTTCTCTTTAAATGTGGTTGAGATCTTGCCCATGACTGACCTTTTAAGTGCCACCCAAGACTGCTATGACTAGGCAGATGATATACCCCAAGAATAAATTAACCTTTTCCCCTCTGTCTTTAAACTGTCGTACCCATTCCATCTAAATTTCGCCTAGACTGGAAGCCGGGAGAAATAAGTATTGCAGCTTATTTATTCCAATGCAAATGCTATGCACCAGCACAGATTATTGGGTCTTCTGCTTGAAAACCTAGTTCAGTCTTGTGGCTCCTTAGATCTGTTTGTCCTCAGTATAATTGCTCACTAAATCCACCATTTCTGTAAGCTTTAAATCAGCTTCTAAATGCCACTGACCTACCAGGTTATTTTGTTGGTTCCACTGTTTGGGGCATCTATATCCCTTTATCTTTTAGTAGCTGCTTGCTTCTCCCTAGCTCATTCCCTCTTCATCTGCCCTGTTAGACATGTTTTATCTCTCTTCCTCAGTCGCGCTGTGTGCTTATAAAAATAACAGCTATAATTTCTTGAATGAACTACTGTTATAATAAGCACTGTTAGAGCACAGCTCAGAACCCTCACTGGCAGCTACTGAGGAAGTCCTGCAGAGAAGCTGAGCAGTAATCCAGCAAAGGGGTCATGAGGAAGTAGACACAGGGGTGCTGGATGGAGGAGCTGGAGAAAAAGAAAAAGGAAAGAGGCCACGTTCCCATGGAGGCCGCATGCGAAGTTATCACAGGGAGTGACTACAGAATTAAAAAGAGTTGACATCATTATCTAACTAAAGAGAAACGTGACAAAATGAAAGGTTAAAAAATACTTGGTAAGGAATGTTGGCAGAGCTAATGTTTTTACCCAGTTCTAGTAGAAGCAGGCAAAATCTCTAAACACTTGAAACACATTTGATAAAGCAACTTCTCATAAGATCAAGTCATCTCACATTAGCTTATATAAAGATTTAACCCTAGTGTAAGGACACACAAGAGACTGTACGAGACACTCCTTGATCTACCGTTTAGAAACTCAATGGTCTGGCAGCCCCTGCTAAAACACCTCACTCCTGACTTCGTATGTGCACTCCTGCAGTTTCAAAACAGCTATTACTGTCCATTCAGACACTATTGAACTTTGAACTTTTGAAAGTAACAAGGGAGAAATTTGTGATAGTGTCTGTGTCTTTAAAACAACATTTATCATCTCAGTTTCTGATTACAAAGACACTCCCATAAGATGACAATCAAGGCACCACCCAGGGATAGGTTTTCATCAGAAGGCTCAAATGAGGTAGTCATCCCTGCCAAGCCACAAGCGTGGTTGCTGGCAGTCATTTTTAGCTGTCACCAGAGACCTCTTCCAATCCCTTACCGTCTAGTCCTGTGTCCACAGAGCAGTTCACAGCAAGACAGCTGTCATCCATCAGAACCAACTAACAAGAGTGCAAGAGGGAACTCCAAGAGAAGCACAGGCTCTTCATAATCTAACCTCAGCAGTGAGCGTCCTTCACTAACGCCACAGTTCATCCATGAGAGACAAGTCACTCTGGAGGTGAAGAGGATGCAGGGATAATTAGGAACCATCTCAGAGGCTGTGAGCACTAGGCACGATGTTCATGACCCCCAACGGATATAGAGAGAAGCTTGTCTAAAAACCTAGTATTTAATAAACAGTCAATGTGGTTTATTAAATGTGGTGAAGTTGTGATAATATACAAACATAAACCAAGATACAGTCTTACTATACAGTCAAATCAGTGAATAAAAACCCAATCTAGATGTATGCTTAGGGATTTTTGTTTGATTGAGTGAAAGAGACTTAACCTAGACCTTGTGCATGCTGTGAAAATGTTCTTCCATTGAGCTGTACCTCTATCCCTGACTTTTCTCTCCCTTTTTCTATTGGCCATTATATGAGTTTTCTTCCACAGACCATCTCCCCTGCACTGGCCACAGGCCCTTTTCATACTCTAATGGAACTGACTCTGAGATCTACCTGCTGAATTAGTAAAATCTCCCCTCGAGTCTCAGCTCTGCTTACACAACTCCTTGAATCAAAGCTCATTACTCACTCTCTGATGGTTACTTTCTTAAGCCTGCAGTCAAGCAGTGCAAATACTCCATCTTCCTTCACTGATGTCAAGTCTTGACTCTGGGTACATATTGCTCTTGTAGATTCAGCTTACCCCTAGGGTGGGCTGCTCCCAAGCAAGTCAATTTGAGTGGGAAATAGGAAAGTTTAAGACTAGATACTTATTTTTTTTAAATAGCACTAAAAAGATGTTGGGGTCTGGGAGGAGATGGTGTGCAGGGGTGAGTGGGATAGAAAGACCATTTTCCTTCCATGCTTTGGAACCTGGGGCTAGCATTATAGACAATAGTCATATCCATCATCAAGCCCTCAATGACCAAAACTGGTGGAGAAACATTTCATATTTGAACCATTATATCATACATATTGTAGGAACTTACTGTCTACCAGAGAGGACTAATGTCAGTCTTGGGGTAAGAGTCATGCCTGGGATACCCAGAAGGAAGCCAGAAAAACATGTTTCCTTCTTGAATATTCTACTTTAAAGGGACGGGGATGACCCCCTTCTGGATTCAGCTGCTGAGGAAACAGTTTTGCTTCAGCTTGTCTCTAAGGCTTAGGAACAGCGGGCACAGCACAATCTTGGGTGCTGACATCTCTAATCTAAGCATCTGTGCCGTTTGTACCTGTCTTTCTAGGTGTCAGCTCATACTTGGTGCCAAATATGATGCTTTGGTATCTGGGGAAATGGGAGGGATAGTTACACTGAATGAGACCATGGAGGATATTTTAAAATGATGCTAAGCAGAAATTTAAATAACTGCACATAGTGCATTTCCTTTATTTCATTAAGCTGGCTATTATGGCCTCTTACTTGAATAGTCTTGGTCCCAGGCTTTAGTCCTAGGTGTCAGGACAGAGCTAGGAGTAGAAGCTCTCTCAAGGAATGCCACTTTAAATAGACACCTAGTTTTACTCTGAAGACACATTTGGAGGTTAGAACAATTTTTTTTGACAGCAACTACAACTTGAGTAGATAAAAAGAAGCCAATGGGAAGGCAGAGAGGGGTTGAATACTGCTGATAGGGCTGTGTCACTGGAAAACATGATACATGACTGTGATGGTTTATATATTCTTGTACCAGGGAGTGGCACCATTTGGAGGTGTGGCCTTGTTGGAATAGGTGTGACCTGGTTGGAGTAGGTCACTGTGGGTGTGGCTTAATACTCTCACCCTAGGTGCCTGGAATTCAGTCTTCCACTAGCAACCTTTGGATGAAGATGGAGAACTCTAAGCTCTGCCTGTGCCATGCCTGCCTGGATACTATCATGCTCCCACCTTGATGATAATGGACTGAACCTCTGAACCTGTAAGCCGGCCCCAATTAAATGTTGTTTTTATAAGACTTGTCTTGGTCATGGTGTCTGTTCACAGCAGTAAAACCCTAACTAAGACAGCCTATTAGAAGTGGATTGCAAGTCACATTCTGTGACTCTAGAAAACCCTGACTAATACAATGACCAAAAGGGAAAGTTAACAATAACAGTCGACCCTGCCCTATCTCCAGCAACAGGCCCTAGCCTGTCTTGCCTGTGGAGATATAGATGAATGGGTTTCCCTGGTTACATAGGCTGAATCACTTGTGGCTTCCAGGCAGGCATCTGCAGGCCCAAAATGGGCCTCCAGCTCCTGTCTCCATATGATGATACTTATAAATTTCTATTATTCTGCTTTTTATTCCTCTTCAGTGCTTATCACTCACTGATAACACTTATCGGTTTCCTTCCATTCTAAATGCTGAGATATTTCAAGGGCTATGCAGATAACCCCAGAGCAATATTGTATCCTAATTCCTGAATCTCTCTTTAGCCTGATAATCCACAGAATGGATCCTAGATCTTAAACTCTTAGAACTGGCTCTGGTTCTGGTTGTCTCAGATCACCTACTCTCCTTTCAGGTCTCTGTATCCACTATATTTGTTCCCCAAAACCCCTAATTATTTGATTTAGTTGTTCAATGGGCCTAACCAGCCCTTCTTGGAGTCTCTTCTTCCACTACAAGGCCTGCACTCACTTGTTCTAAATTATTCTCTCATCAATACACCAATCAAAAGGGCAAGTAATAGTGAACACAGAGAAAGGAGATTTATCTAGTGTTGCACACTAGGAAGAGGATAAAATTAAGAGATACGGTGACCCCCCTACATCTATTTTCAGGGCATTAGACTCAGATTTGGGTTTTTTTTTTAAAGAGTTAAGGGTAAATGTAATTGCTGTCCAGGTCAAAGTGGAGTCCTATTATTGACATATCATTACCATGTCTCTCAATCTGTCCTGCAAGCTGTCAGCATTCCTCCTGGAGGATAGGTTCTCCTCTGGCTGTCACTAGGCTTCAGTTTTTTCTATGTGGCATGAGCCACTGTCCCAGAAACACAGAGAACATCATGGATCATTTCATGATGCCAGAACTTATTGACTCATAACTTCACAAGGTCTAGCAGTTTCAATGACAGTGATTCATCATACAACCCACCTGCCTCAGTAGCCCAGCCACAGCAAAGGTGGATATTTTCAATATTATTGAAATAAATAGTTAGCTGTCATATACATGTCATATAACATGCTGTAAATATTAATGTATAAGGATTATAGGAAGAATATAACTTAAAGAGGCTATAGGAGAGTTCAAGAGGTTTTAAAGACAGGCAGAGAAAGTCTATGCAGGAGGAGGTAAGTCAAGTTCAGATCCAGACAGGAGGATGGACAGACCGGAAGCTGAGTAGACTGAGACCAGGCAAAGCTCTAGGAATAGTCTGGAGACCTTGGTCCTTTACATGCACACCAGGTATTAGGTGATGATAGGCTGGTTTGGGTGTACATGTTAACTCCAAAGGTAGGAGGAAAAAGACCACCAACCCAAATCATCATCGTCAAATTCATTAAAGGAAGATTTTAAATTTATATACACAGGCTGCCTCCCCCTTAGTCAGGGTTTGAGAGGCCAGCATTGGACACGAGAAAAACAAGGTTTTTATAGCTCAGGTGTAGGGGGTTTCCAAATGGGAGATTTGGTGGGCAAAATACGCAGGGTTAGAGAACAAAAGCATAACAACTTAGTCATAATGACCTCCTAAAACAAAGATATCACTGCAAGGTGGTCATAAGGTAGTCATAACAACAGGTGGTCATAATATCCTCTTGAAACAAAGGTAGGATTGCAAGACAGTTGTAACATTTGAATCAAAGGCATGGTTGTTATTTTTACAGGTGAGACATAGCCCAACCTTCAAAAAACAGACATTCAATCATAAACATAAATGAATTGACTTCGTTCTTAAGACTAAGATGAGGCAGGCTGGTTCACCACATGCCATCCCAGGGCTGGTGTCCACCATTTCATAGGGTTCAGAGTGAGAGAGTCGCACCCTTTTCTTGGTCTACTGTCTTTACTAAGTAACTTGCTTGTATGCTCCTATTATTTCAAGTGTCCCCAGTAAACTTAAAGGGTGACTCTCTTTCATTCCCAGGAACTAGTTATTTATTAGCCTATGAGAGGTGGTTCTATTTCAGGACCTACCCAGCTCTCTCTCTCTCTCTCTCTCTAAATGGAGTCAAAAGCTGCTTGTAAAATGGTGTTTGCTTGAAAAACCACTGTTTACAAACCGTGGAAGAGTTTAGAATAGCTTAGAGTAGGGCTTAGCCTGATCTCAATACCCTCTCACAGCATGGGGGTCCTGTAAAAATGTTCATTTTGTGGGGCCCATTGTTTAAACAGTCTGAAAGCAAGAATGTCTCTCCTGCCAGGAGAGTTAAATAGCTTGTCACAATTTCACAAAGTGACTTCATGGTTGGTAGAAGCGCTGAAGATGTTTCCTTTCTCGCAGTGGCAAAGCTGAGACCTGAGGGGGATCATAGGACTTCCCAAACCAAAAATCACCACTGGTGAGGTGCTGGGAAGCTGGTCTCCGTGACACAAGGGCAGCCATTCTGTTCCCATAAAGTGCTTGGGAAGCCCTGAAGAGCCAAATTCTGCAGTGCTTTAAGGGGAGCTACTCAGGCAGGTTTTGTGGGCCACCTTTCAGCTAATTTTCAATGATTCTAGAGGCTCAACTGGCAAAGTGCCTGACACATAAGCACAAAGAACTGAGGTCAGATCCTAGTACTCACAGGTGGTGGAATGTGCCTGAAATCCCAGCCTTGACAAGGGGCCCAGGGAGGGGTTTAGAGAGCGATCCTTGCTCTAGTGATGAGCTCCTGAGACAGGGACTCTGCTAAACCAGAAGGTAGAGAGAGAAGGGCAAGATACTCACTAGTGACCTCTGCCTTAGATTCTTTTTCTCTGTCTCTCTGTGTCTGTCTGTCTGTCTGTTTGTCTCTCTCCCCCTCTCTCTGTCTTACACACACACACACACACACACACACACACACACACACACACACACACATTATAGATGAGAGAGAAAAAAAATGAAACTTTGGTTCATTACAATCTGAAGCCTGGGAATTAGTGTCCCTGTGTTCTATGACTAAACATCCCTGTCTGCCTTTGCGAGTCTCTGGCTTCTGCTTCTGGAGGTTGTTTATAAGCCTCCTCGGGTGTCCCTCTGTCTCCCAGGGGTATGTCCTTATGACACAGCCTGGCAGACATTGGAAAGCAATGCCGCATGCTTCCCATGCTGTACCCTTCCCCCCCCCAACCCCCCACTCCCAGCTTGACTCCCATCTCCAGTTCGTTCTTCCACGATAGGTCACTGATAGTAGAAAGATCATGCCCACCCTCCTACCACCCTAAGTCTCACACTTTGCCTAATCAATTACTGTGCGTCACACCACAGTGAGTTTGCCCTGGCTAAGCTGAGCTCCTCTATATATTGCAACCAGGATTGGGAGGGGGGCATCTCCCATGTCTTCATAATATTCTGATAACATACTTCCTAGAAAGTATTATAAGTGTGGATCTTTGGGTCTATATTTCCTTCCTGGGAAATATTCAGGACTCTAGGCAGCCAGCAGCTGTTCTTTCCAGCTTCTAACATAGAACAGGTTTCTATTAAATTCTTGATGAATTAATGAATACATATGAAGAGATGCATGAAAATTGTCACATTTTCTATCCTTTTATCTACAGGATACTTTTTTTGTTGTTGTTTTTTCGAGACAGGGTTTCTCTGTGTAGCCCTGGCTGTCCTGGAACTCACTTTGTAGACCAGGCTGGCCTCAAACTCAGAAATCCCCCTGCTTCTGCCTCCCGAGTGCGCCACCATGCAGTCGTCATTCTTTGATGAGCCAAGAGCAAACGAGAGTGTGAGCTGGATTGACCTAACTGCTGTAGGCTCAGGGTGGCTAGAACGTGTTACGTGAATGTTTGGGTAGAACAGGCTTGAATTAAGTGTTGTTTGACAATAGTGTAGATGTAAAGGACAAGGTTTTCAAGTACCTGTATATTTTAAGAGGTTCACTTTAAATGTGCTTTAATATAAGAATTATGTTTATGTTTGCTTCTTTTTTTTCCAACATTTATTAGATAATTTCTTCATTTACATTTCAAGTGTTATCCAGAAGGTTCCCTATACCCTCCCCACTCCCGGCCCTGCTCCCCTACCCACCCGCTCCCACATCTTGGCCCTGGTGTTCCCCTGTACTGGGGCATATAAAGTCTGCATGACCAAGGGGCCTCTCTTCCCAATGATGGCCAACTAGGCCATCCTCTTCTACATATGCAGCTAGAGACATGAACTCAGGGGGTACTAGTTAGTTCATGTTATTCTTCCACCTATAGGGTTGAAGACCCCTTCAGCTCCTTGGGTACTTTCTCTAGCTCCTTCCTTGGGAACCCTGTGTTCCATCTAATAGCTGACTGTGAGCTTCCACCTCCATGTTTGCCAGGCATTGGTATAGTCTCCTACGAGACAGCTATATCAGGGCCCTTTCAGCACCATCTTGCTGGCATATGCTATAGTGTCTATGTTTGGTGACTGATTGTGGGATGGATCCCTAGCAGCCACAGTGGTTGGATCCATCCTTTGGATTGAGCTGCACAAATGCTCCCTTTAACTCTTTCAATGTGTGCTTTGTTCTTAATTCTAGGAAGGGGTGATGTGTCCACATTTTGATCTTCCTTCTTCTTGAGTATCATGTGTTTAGTAAATTGTATCTTGGGTAGTCTAGGTTTCTGGGCTAATATCCACATATCAGTGAGTACATGTTATGTGAGNTAGAGTGTTGTTCAGTTTCCAAGTGAATGATGGTGTTCTGCTACTTATGTTGTTATTGAAGAGCAGCCTTAGTCCATGGTGATCTGATAGGATGCATGGGACAATTTCAATATTTTTGAATCTGTTGAGGGCTGTTTTGTGGCCAATTATGTGATCAATTTTGGAGAAGGTGCCATGAGGTGCTGAGAAAAAGGTATATTCTTTTGTTTTAGGATGAAATATTCTGTAGATATCTGTTAAGTCCATTTGTTTCATAGCTTTGACTGAATCTCTGTTTAGTTTCTGTTTCCAGGATCTGTCCCTTGATGAGAGTGGGGTGTTGAAGTCTCCCACTATTATTGTGTGAGATGCAATGTGCGATTTAAGCTTACTAAAGTTTCTTTAATGAAAGTGGCTGCCCTTGCATTTGGAGCATAGATATTCAGAATTGAAAGTTCCTCTTGGAAGATTTTGCCTTTGATGAGTATGAAGTGCCCCTCTTTGTCTCCTTTGATAATTTTGGGTTGAAAGTCTATTTTATTCGATATTAGAATGGCTACCCCAGCTTTTTTCTTCGGGCTGTTTGCTTGGAATATTGTTTTCCAACCTTTCACTCTGAGGTAGTGTCTGTCGTTTTTCCTGAGGTGTGTTTCTTTTAGACAGCAAAATGTCGGGTCCTGTTTGTGTAGCCAGTCTGATAGTCTATGTCTTTTTATCGGAGAATTGAGTCCATTGATATGAAGCGATATTAAGGAACAGTAATTGTTGCTTCCTGTCATTATTGTTTTTAGAGTTGGGATTCTGTTCTTGTGGCTGTCTTCTTTTAGGTTTGTTGAAGCATTACTTTCTTGCTTTCTCTAGGGCAGAGTTTCCGTCCTTGTATTGGTGTTTTTCTGTTATTATCCTTTGAAGGGCTGGATTCGTGGAAAGATATTGTGTGAATTTGAATTTGTCATGGAATACTTTGGTTTCTCCGTCTGTGGTAAATGAGAGTTTTGCTGGGTATAGTAGCCTGGGCTGTCACTTGTGTTCTCTTAGTGTCTGTATAATCTCTGTCCATGATCTTCTGGCTTTCAAAGTCTCTGGTGAGAAGAGACCTCATTAAGACTATCCGGACGGGAATATACAATGAACTGGAAAAAGGGAACGACGGAAATTATAAGACAGAAATAAATCACGCAAACAACAAGACTAATAATACACAGCCCTCCTTAAAGAAAAGACCAGGTCGGATAAACCTCAAGATATCCGAAGAACATACAAATACCCGTAGAGTTTCTTTAGGTATGGAACGTTTTCTTCTATTATTTTGTTGAAATATTTGCTGGCCCTTTAGTTTGATAGTCTTCCTTCTCATCTACTCCTATTATCCTTAAGTTTGGTCTTCTCATTGTGTCCTGGATTTCCTGGATATTTTGTGTTAGGATCTTTTTGCATTTAGCATTTTCTTTGATTGTCTTGTCTATGCTCCCTATAGAATCTTCTGTGCCTGAGATTCTCTCTTCTATCTTTTGCATTCTGTTGCTGATGCTCATATCTATGGTTCCTGATTTTTTTCCTATGGTTTCTATCTCCAGGGTTATCTCCTTTTGGTTTTTCTTAATTATTTCTACTTCCATTTTTATGTCCTGGATGGTTTTGTTCCATTCCATCACCTGTTTGGTATTGTTTTCCTGTAACTCTCTAAGTATTTCCTTTTTAAATGCTTCTAGTTGTTTATCTGTGTTTTCCTGTAACTCTCTAAGTTTTTCCTCTTTAAATGCTTCTAATTGTTTATCTGTGTTTTCCTGCATTTCCTTCTTGTAGTCCTCCATCATCATCATGACGAGTGACTTTATATCCATGTCCTGTTTTTCTGGTGTGCTGTTGTATCTAGGACTTAAAGTGGTGGGTGAGTTTGGATCTGGTGATGCCAAGAACCCTTGGATTCTGTTGCTTCTGTTCTTACGCTTACCTCCTGCCATCCCTGCCCAAGGAGACCTGGTGTTGGTGCAGACCAGAAGGGAGCGTCTGTCCTGTCCTGGGCCTTTATCAATCTCCCGCTGGTGTCTCAGGTCGCTCGTGATTGGGCCGCAACAGATGCTGAGTTCAGCTGCTCACCTGTGGTCCCAAGATAGCCTGGGGAGTCCCAAAGGGGTCTCAGGGAGAGTGTGCAGAGCCTGTGCCCAAGCTACAGGATACTTTTGCTAATGTTATTTTATTTTAAGTCTGACTCATAATGAATGTAACATTTTAGTATTGTATCAAAAATTATCTTATTACTATGGTCTGCTTCTGAAATGTTTCCCCGTAGACTCTGATGTGTGAACACAGGGCCTCCACTGGTGGTGCAGTTTTATGAAGCTGGAGAACCTTTAGGAGGTGGAGCAGGAGATGGATCGTGGAAAGTCGGTCTTGAGTCGTATGCCTCAGCCTGCCTCTGTTTAGCTCAGCTCTCTGTTTCCTGGCCACTGCCACCTGACTCGGGCTCCTACGCCACAGCCACAAGTGACTTCCACGCTATCCCTCCCCACCTCGATGAACTGTATCCCCTGAGCCATGAACCAGAATAACCCTTCCTCCCTCAATTGGTTTCTGCCAGACATTCTCTCACAGTAATGGAAAAACCAACTTTCTGCTCATAGACCAGCTAGTTTTAGAAAGCCTTTACTAGGATGCCAGAGCAAAAGTGTATTACCTTCAGCAAAAAAATTAACAACATTGGATAATGAAAGTCAACAAATAGTCGTGTGCCAAATAAATATCTTATCTAGCAAAACATAGAGGATATGCATGCCTTCTATTAAACAGGAAGTTCACTGGGGAAGTTTACTGTGGCACAGCATGAAAAAAGTAGTCTGTTGGCTATAGATGTTTATTTTGTGAAATGAAAGGTAATAATATCTCCAAAAATGTAGGAGAAAGACTCAGTCTTTCTGGAAAGCCGTGATGTTCTTACCCATTTGCATTATGGTGTACTTTTAAGAATCTTGTGAGCTCTACCTTAGGGAAAAGCTTGCTAGTTGCTTGCGGGATTTGAATGTCAGCTTACACCAGGTGTGTGTGTGTGTGTGTGTGTGTGTGTGTGTGTGTGTGTGTGTGTGTGTGTGTGAGAGAGAGAGAGAGAGAGAGAGAGAGAGAGAGAGAGTGTGTGTGTGTGTGTGTGTGTGTGTGTGTGTGTGTGTGTGTGTACCCTCTCGCATATGCTCACATCACTGAGTGATAACCACTCCACCAGGAAGATTTATAGATAATGGAACTTGGTGGTGGTATTATGTGCCTATAGTCCTGGCTACTTGGAATATGGCTTAAGGCCAGTGGTTAACTTGTTTTTGGATAGAGTTTTCCATAGTCCAGTATGAGGAGCTCCTGATTTTTCTGCCTCCAAGTGCTGGAAATGTGTTTGCTGCTATGCCTGGCTGGGCCATCAATCTGAGTCTAGCCTGGGCAGCACAGGATACCTGTGTCTCAAAACAAAATAAACACAACAAACCCCCAAGCAACTAAAATTGAAACAAAATTCTCCTCTTCTACCAACAAGTGACAGCATGGCTTTGGGACAAATAACAATTACAGCTTTTCCTTTATCTTTGAGACAGGGTCTCCCAATGCAGGCAAGTTGGGTGGAAACTCACTGTGTAGATCATGGTGACCACAATCCTGCATCTGTTTCTTGAGTGCTAGCGTCATAGACATGCCACCATTCCAAACCAGTGTCATTTTTCAATAGTTCTAGATCAATTTATCAACCCCATTGAAACCATAAATTCTAGCTTCAAAGTTCCAGTATCACCCTTTTATTGAGAGCCTGCCCTTAGCACTGCCTGGACCTACAGAAGGCTTCTCCCCTATCAAGGAAATCTACAGGTAACTTGTTGCAAGTAGTAACTTTGCAGCTCTGAAAACCCCAATTAGGGTTATACTCAGTTCACAAATCAGCTTCCCAGTCTGCCAAGGATTTGTGTTAAAATTTGTTGTCATATGAGGTTCATATAAAATTGATAGTTTCAGTAGCAATCAAGAATCCCAGTCTATTTTAGTGTTTCCTTAATTTATTATTATTATTATTATTATTATTATTATTATTATTATTTTAAATTTTCTGTATATTGTGGATGTATATGCACCTAAATTGACACACTCATTTAAATTGGAGAGTATAAGAATGAGTTTGATGATGTAGCAGCTTCCTAACTATGTCCAAAGCCCAATGGTCAGCACCAACAATGAGGAGGAAGAGGAGGAAGAAGAGGGGAAGGAGGGGGAGGAATAGAGGGAGGAGGAAGAGGAAGAGGAAGAAGAAAAGAAAGTTCCACCATTTGGGGCTTTTAGGAATCATGTTGTGTCTGAAACTTCCAATACATCTGCATATAGTTGAAAAAAATTCAGTACTACCAATTAGCTTCTGATTTATTGGCCAGAAACTAGAAATTGGGAATTGTGTCATTTCACTTATTCTAAATACTCATATTGCTCAATGTTTGGGGAAAGGTGAAAGGACATAGAACTATTCATATGTTTTCCAGGATGCAGAGGGAAAGATGAAAACTGAGTTGACAACCCTTCACACCGTATAAACAAAGCCCGCGATTAAACATTGTTAAGTGCAGCCTTCCATAAAGGTAAATATTAGCCAAAGTGACAGACAGACAGTGACCAAGGAGAGGAACAAATATTTTTCCTGTGTTTCTGCCAGAAGGTAGCCCTAAGGAACAGGAAGAATGAGAAGCAGGAGAGGAACAGGTGGGACAAGGGAGACCAGAGCTAGGTGTTCCTGGGGCTGGAAGGAAGCCACTTACTCTGGAGGCCAGCAGGCCAAGGTCTTTCCTGAAGCCTGATAGTGAAGACGTTTTAACGTGATTGTTCTGGCACTCTCTGCAGCGTTAATTCATCTAAGAAGGGACACAGCTGTGGGGATTTGTTCCATCTTCCCAGTGATAGCAAATCTAAGGGTTGTCATCAGTTAGGCCTGGTGACACATGGTTGTAACCTGGGTGACACATGGCTGTAACCCAGCAGTTGGGAAGCTGAGACAGGAGTGTCCCATGGGCAAACCAGACTTGGCTACACTGAGATACATCGTAGAAAACCAAAACAAACCATGCCAAGAACAAGAAAGAATAGCATTCGCAACTAAAGGAGGAGTGGAGGCTGTAATACATCTGCAAACACACGTACATACAGACAAGGCATAGGTATGCTTTAAGCTACTGTTTGTGATAATTTATTACAGCTGTTGTAGACACTAATACATTCATATTTAGGTAATTGTTACCAATATTTCACCCCTCAAAAGCTGTTTTTATAACAAGAGTTAATAGAAAAACTGTCCCTCGAAACGTAATCCTGAGATTTATTACATTTTTTGTTTACCCTGACAATCTTCATTTTTTTAAAAGCATCTTTTATGTATTTGTTAAACATGTTGATCTTTTTGGAATTATGCTGTGGGTTTTAGACCTAGATTGTTATAATTTCAGAGTTCTGATGGTGTACTAAATGTATCTTGGTAGATGTTTATTAGGCCATTTTTAATTTAGTGGCTTGTATTTCCTTTCTGCTCTAGTAATTATGTTTCCTATTAAGCCATGTGGCGGTATTTACTGACTGAATACAAAGAAGGCCTTCCTTAGGGAAAGCATCCTGACGTTTTTTATCTAGACTTATTGCTGCCCCTGAGATGGGACAGTGCAGTGTAAGTAGGTAAGCAAGATCACCCAAAAGCTGCTTCAAACCAGGGGCTACAGCTTTGATGAACTCCCTCCCGACGCCTCACTTTGTTTTTTGGGCTGGGCTTAGAGGGAATGGTTTCAGTTTCAACAGCTATCTTGGACAATGAAGTGGCTCTTGAATAAATAGAAGCCATTTGGTAGCTAGAAAGATAAAGGGAGGTGAAAGACTGGCGTTCCTGGTGAGGCAATTTAAGTCGGGAACTACCTTGCAACTTCCTTTTCCTTTATGGGAAAGAGAAACTCGTATTACTCATGGTGCTGGCTGGATTAATAATCTTCTGCAGTGTGCAGTGTGCAGTGTGCAGTGTGGTCTAACACTTCTCTGCCTGTCTTTTATCCCTTGCCCTCTCTTCTCATTACTCTACTTTCTAGGTGAGTTTCTTGGTCATCTTTACATTTGTATCTTTTTCTTTTATCATCACAATTGCAATCTTCCTCTATAGAGTATATTTTACTTCTTCTTTGACAATTTCTGTTAGTATTCAACATTTCTTGATCATTATCTATTTGCAGGTTCTCCCTTCCCTATTCTGATATGTCCCGACCCTGACCCCAACCCCGACCCCCACCCCCAGGTCTCTCTCCCATCGTCCTGTCCTCTTTTTTTGAATTTTCTCCCAACCTGTTGAGTCCCCTTAGTGCTACTTGCTGGGATACGGACTGAAGTGATGCGGGTTCTGAGAGTACCACAATTACGTGATGTCCGGAAGGCCACATTCCACGACACTTTTCATCTTCCAGCCCTTATATTCTTTCTGCCTCTTGTTACAAAATGCTCACCAAGTCCCATTGGGTCGGTACAGAAGTTCTGTCTAGAGTTGGACACTCACCATCACTTCTTCTCTGCACTTTGACCAATTATGAGTCCCTGATTTCACTGATGCCCATCACAGAATGAGGCTCATTTCGCCAAAGTTTAGAACAGCATTAATCTAGGGGGCTAATCTTAAATAGAAGCCTGTTGGAGAACATGCCCACTGAACTAAACGACAGTACTGGTGAATGTCCTGCCCTAGAGCCTAGAGCTATTTTAACATTTAAGAGGATTTCTTACCTCCTGGTAGCATACATTTTATTGTTTTATTGGAAAATCTTTCCTATCTTGAAGAATATTTCGGCTCTCTGAATTTTTCTTTCTTTTGATGTCTTTGTGTATTCATTTTTCATGCCGTGTTTTCCTGTCTGTGTTAGAGACTTGGACCTAATATCTGGTCTTCCTTCAGCATTGCTCATTACCAATGAAACAGTGGAATGAGCTAACACTGTGTGCCTTATGATAAGATACTGACAAAAACATCCATTTCTGTGCCATTCTTTCAAAGGTAATCATGAGGAAACATTGGACAAACTGAAACCACAAAGTGACAGACATTTTACAAAATAATTCACCAGTGGTCACAACTGTCAATCCTACAAAACACAGAGGAGAGAATTAGGAATTAGTCTCACCAAAGGAGACTAAAGATAGTCTAATTTGATCTGTAAATTTTTTCCTTTTTTTGTGTGTGTTCTTTCTCTCTCTCTCTCTCTCTCTCTCTCTCTGCCTCCCTCCCTCCCTTTCTCCTTCTCTCCTTTTCTCCCCCCCCTTCCTCCCTGCCCTCTCCATCTCTTTCTCTGTGTGTTGCTAGGGATTGAATCCAGGGCTACATACAAACAACATAATTACTGTACCACTAAACTACATTTTCATCCAGCCCCAGAAATGTCTTTGGCTAAAATAGAGTATTATTTTTTTTTTAGAATATTTATTTTATTTTTTTACTGGTTATTTTATTTATTTACATTTCAAATGTTACCCCCCCAACCCGGTTTCTCCTCCTAAAACCCCCTCTCCCACCCCTCTCCCTGCCTCATGAGGGTGTTTCCCCACCCACTTCTGCCTCACAGCCCTAGCATTCCCCTACATGAGGGCATCAAGCCTTCACAGAACCAAGGGCCTCCCCTCCCATTGATGCCAGATAAGGCCATCCTCAGATACATGTTCAGCTGGAGCCATGGGTCTCTCCATGTATATTCATTGGTTGTTGGTTTAGTCCCCGGGAGTTCAGGGATTCTGATTGGTTGATATTGTTGTTCTTCCTATGGGGTTACAAACCCTTCAGCTACTTCAGTCCTCCTCATATCTCCTCCATTGGGGGTCCCATGTTTAGTCTGATTGTTAGTGCAAGCATCTGCATGTGTATAGGTAAGGCTCTGGCAGAGCCTCTCAGGAGACATCCATATCAGGCTCCTGTCAGCAAGCACTTCTTGATATCCACAATACTGTCTGGGTTTGGTGGCTGCATATGGGATGGATCCCCAGGTGAGGCAGTGTCTGGATGTCCTTTCCTTCAGTCTCTGCTCCACTCTTTGTAATTGTATTTCCTTTACACAGGAGCAATGCTGGGTTAAAGTTTTGAGAAGGGTGGGTAGTCCCATCCCTCAACCAGGGGCTGTGCCTAACCACTAGATATGGTCTCTCTTCCCTTTGTTGGGTATTTCAGCTAATGTCATGCACATTGGGCCCTGGGAGACTCTTGCTTTCCTGGCATCCAGAACTTTCTGTTGGCTACTCCCAGTTCCCCATCCCCATTGCTGCACACCTCTGTTCAATTTCCTGACCCTCTGTACATCTCCCCTGTCTCCTCCCACACCTTACCCTGCCCCCCTTTTCCCTCACCCCTTCCTCTCTTCCTCCCAAGTCACTCCCCCTTTTACCTCCTGTGATTATTTTGTTCCCCCTTTTAAGTAGGACTGAAGCATCCACACTTTGTTCTTCCTTCTTCTTGAGCTTTATATGGTCTGTAAGTTGTATCATGGGTATTACAAGCCTTTTTCCTAATATCCACTTGACACTGAGTACATACCATGTATATTCTTTTGTGACTGGGTTACTTCACTCGGGATGATATTTTCTAGTTCCATCCCTCTGCCTGTGAATTTCATGAAGTCATTGTTTTTAATTGCTGAATAGTACTCCATTGTGTAAATGTACCATGGTTTCTGTATCCATTACTCTGTTGAAGGACATCTAGGTTGTTTCTAGCTTCTGGCTATTATTTTTCAATAATTGGCAAATATGAATGTAGTTTATACATAGAAGTATTATATCAGTGGTAGCTTCCTGACTGATATTTTCCCCTGAAGTTATGTGATAGAATATGCTTTTAAGAAATGTACATGTGGGGGCAGGGATGGAGAGATGGCTCAGCGGCTTACAGCATAGATTGTTCTTCCATAGATCCTGAGTTCAATTCCCAGGAACCACATGGTGGCTCACAACCAACTGTAATGGGATCTGATGCCTTCTTTTGGTGTGTCTGAAGACAGCCACAGTGTACTCACATATATAAAATAAATAAATCTTGAGAGAAAGAAAGAAAGAGAGAAAGAGAGAGAGAGAGAGAAAGAAAGAAAGAAAGAAAGAAAGAAAGAAAGAAAGAAAGAAAGAAAGAAAGAAAGAAAGAAAGAAAGAAAGACACATGTGGGCAATCTGGGCATCTGGGTTCAAAAGGGCATCACATGAGCAGTGTTTGAGGAAACAGTTCACAAAGATGAAATGCTTGTCTGTGAATGTGCTTTGGCCCATGTCTGTAAGTTGCTACTTTCGTACCTATAAGGATACAGAGAAAGGAGGGTGGAAGATAAAGTGGAGGATACATGTTAAAACGTCCATACTTCAGGAATCTGGCTATACCATAATGGGGCTTCTTTGTGCTTTCCTTCTGAGTTTTTCATAAGCTTGTAACTATGCCAAAGTCAGTGGGGTTTTTAAAGGGTATTGAAATATAAAGACCGGTTAGCAGCAGGCTGTAGTAGAGTGTGTGCAGGCCAACCCAGATGCAATTCTGAAGACTCTGGAATCCCAGAAATAAAGGTCATCATTCTGGAAATGTTTTCCTTCCTAGTCCTAGACATCGCTGATTAGACCATGTGAGCAGTATTTATATCGGTTGATTGGAGTTTGGGAGAAGTCTCCTCACTGGCTGGTCCTTGTGATTCAGCTAGGAGAGATGCTTCCACGGATAGGTTTTCTCCACCATTAATTCAAACTAACACATAATTTGTCAGTAATCAAGGAGGTACCTGGGATGGTAAAATTGTTACCTCACTGGATAAGGAATCTATCTGCAGGCACAAGCTAATGAGTGTTCATGAAGAAGCAATTGCATGAGCTTGGGAGAGAAGTGAGGATTTGTCTTACTTATGAATGGCTTTCCAGTTTGGGCAAGGCCCCATTGCACAGTAGTGTGATTTATTTCTAACATGGAAATAAATGCTTTTTCTTTCTTCTGCCTTTGTTTCTTATTTTGTTTGTTTGTTTTGAGACAGGGTTTCTCTGTATAGCCCTGGCTATTCTGAAACTCACTCTGAAGACCAGGCTGGCCTCAAACTAAGAGATCTGCCTGCCCCTGCTTCCTGAATGCTGGATTAAAAGTCTGCACCTAAACTGCCCTGCTAATAAATGTTCATTCTTACTAAGCTAGTTTGACTGTGTGGGTTTCTAGTCTTGCCTTCAAAGGGAAAAACATCCTTAACCTTATTGTTTTAACTTTCTGGGTTTTATTTTAAAGATTTAATTTATTTTATGTTTATGAGCATTTTGCCTGGATGTCTGTCTGTTCACTATGTGTATGCCTTACCCTCAGAGGCCAATAGAGAGCACTGGATCCTCTGGGATTGGAGTTGCAGAACATTGAGGGTCACAATTGGGCTCTGCAAATCAACCCCAGGTCCTGTGGAAAAACAGTGAGTACTTTCAACTGCTGAGCCATCTCTCCAGCCCCAGTTTCTATTTTTTAAGAGAGAACATTCTTGGGTGGGTGTGTCTGTCTGTCTGTCTGTCTGTCTGTCTGTCTGTCTGTCTGCCTGTCCATGTGTATGGTCTGAGCATTTGTGTATGTGTTCCTGTAGGCAGTGCCATTATTCAGGTGACTTCTACAGCCCTTACTTTTAAGACAGGGCCTCTAACTGGCCTGGAACTAAGCAAATAGTCCAGGCTGGCTTTCACACATATACACACACACACACACACACACACACACACACACACACACATACACTGAAGGGGTCTGTCTTCTCTATCGCCCAAGGGCTGGTATTTGGATTTACAGCTGTGAGCCACCATCCCCAGGAGTTTTTGTGGGGGGGAGGGGGTTCTGCAGGTTGAAACCAAGTCTGCATGCTCACAAGGCAAACACTTCACCTACTGGACTTTAATAAACTATGTATCGAAATTATCATCAGTGTCAACCAGAACACAAATTAAAGTATCAGAGAAATACAAGTTATTTTCGTATTTTACAGATCTTCAGATAGAGCCTGGTGGACTATTTCTCATTAATTCTTGCCTGTTTTTCGTGAACTTAATCAATTTCTCCTACTGGAGTAAAAAAATACAAACAAAAAAATTTTTTTTCACAGAAATCTGTTCCAAGAATCGCTCACTGCTCAGGCATGTGCTGGTGGAAGAGCCCCCATCCCAGCCACCAAACAGGAAAACCCAGTGACCTGCCATTCCCTGCATTTTCCAGCAGCAGGAGGAAGAGGAAAACCCAGTGACCTGCCATTCCCTGCATTTTCCAGCAGCAGGAGGAAGAGGAAAACCCAGTGACCTGCCATTCCCTGCATTTTCCAGCAGCAGGAGGAAGAGGAAAACCCAGTGATCTCCCATTCCCTGCATTTTCCAGCAGCAGGAGGAAGAGGAAAACCCAGTGATCTCCCATTCCCTGCATTTTCCAGCAGCAGGAGGAAGAGGAAAACCCAGTGATCTCCCATTCCCTGCATTTTCCAGCAGCAGGAGGAAGAGGCAGTACCCGAAATGTCTTTCTGTAGTTGCTATGACGAAAGGAAGTCTAATGTGCACTTTGACCTTTGAAGCTAGTCTTTCTTCTCAGTTCTCAATTTAATGGATCAGATATAACACGGGCTTGGGGGAAAACATTTATAAAAAAATATATAGTCAGAATAAAATTATTTAAACCACTTCTAATTTGAAGGGGAGTCGTAAGATAATCTTACAGCCACCCCGCAAATAAGCCCCCATAAGTAGGCCCTGAGTCCTCTGGCTTTTGTATGCTCTCTCCAAAGTGAATACAATGGATTCAGAGAAACGGACTTCAGGGTTCCAGTAAGTGCGGCAAAATGAAATCATTTCAATTACCACATGAAAACTTTATTAAAATTCTGCGCCAAGTTTCAGTAGGAAAACACTTTTAAAACAAACTAAATTTCATTCCGTTTTTGTTTTTTTTTTTTGGAGTTACAAAAGCAAGCGATTAAAACCAGTACTTGCAAAGGAGTGTGGCCCGCTGTCTCCTGGGCAGTGCGCTGATCGATCGATCGATCAATCAATCTACTCCAGAAGCCTTCACCCTGCTGCTCCTTCCAGGTTCGATCGTAGAAGAGGTAGGAATCTGATTTTACTGAGATCTTTAACCGATTGTTAGGGAAAAAATGAAAGTGGGGGAAGGAGGGAGGGAGAGAGGGAGGGAGGGAGGGAGGGAGGGAAAGGTAAAGAAAAGAAAAGAAAAGAAAAGAAAAGAAAAGAAAAGAAAAGAAAAGAAAAGAAAAGAAAAAAGAAAATCGGTGGGTGAACAAAAAGAAAACTGACCTTCATGTCAGTGTTTCCACTATAAGATGGCTTGTATTCACAAAAGAATACTTAGACAAATGTTGCAAAGTTAGGAGAAATTTTTCCAATGTGCATTAACAAGATCCCACTAGTTTTCTTGATTTTTTGATGTTCATTACATATTTTTTCATTGACACTCTACCTGATACACAAAACCATGAAATTTGTACATGTTAATGGGGTGTTATGTGATGTTTGACTCCCGTTAGACTATCCTCGAATAGTTATCACTGCTCTGTAATGAACACTCAGAATCCTTTCTGCTGGCTTTTCGAAATGTGCAGTAACCGCTGTCCCCACCAGCTTCACTGTCCAATGACACTGTAGAGCCTCCTGCTCCTGTGTAGCAGGACTAATGTATTGTAGGACTAATTTATCAACTATGAATTGCCCTATGTCCAACTTTTAAAACAAGTTTTCATTAGTATATCTTAATTATATATAATAACAGGCTTCATTTTGATACCTGCATGGATGTACATAATGTGTTTCAAGCATATTCATGTTCCTCTGTTCAGCTTTTCCTGCCCCTTCACTCCCTCTAACCATCTTCCTCATTCTAAGTACCTCCCTTACAGTTTCATGTTTTATGTTTTTCTTTATCAGTGACCCATTGAATTGCAGTGGGGTTTTTTGTTCATTTGCTCATTTTATAGAAGCATAGGTGAGTGTCTCTTTATAGGATAATGGGAACCTTACCATGGACCTGCCTGCCTTGCCCTTTCTCAAATTCATGACCTCTTCTTCTTTAATTGTGGTTAGATATATATGCACACACACACACACACACACACACACACACACACACATACACATGCACATACAACATGCGCACACATATGCACATACAACATGCACACACACACACACACACATTCCAAATACATAAATATGACCCTGTCAGTCCATTTGTTACTTTGTGTGTGTGTGTGTATATATATATATATATATATATATATATATATATATATATATATATATATATATATAAAATCTCAGGGCAGACCACTTGGTATTAGATTGGTTAGCACTTCCCTGTGGGAGACCATTTTTCTCTCAGCATTTTGGTTTACCATAGTTCTTTGTATGTAGTTGAGAAGCCTCCCACCCATACCCCACCCCCACACATACAACCTTTCCCCCTTCCATGTTAGCATCTACACTGGTGGTATCATTGTTCAAGTTTTGTTTCTTATCAACTATTCACTGTGTATAAATTCTCAGTGTAGAGTAGGGTCCAGGAACCCCCTCCCACTCATATGACAGATGGACCAATCTTGTACAGAGCATGTGTATGTTATCACAGGTACAGATAATAATGCAATAGTTATGTCATGGGCAGTGTGGTTTTCTACCTCCTGCACTTCCTCTGGATCTCACATTCTTTTTTTTTTTTTTAAGATTTATTTATTATTATATGTAAGTACACTGTAGCTGTCTTCAGACACCCCAGAAGAGGGCATCAGATCTCATTACGGATGGTTGTGAGCCACCATGTGGTTGCTGGGATTTTAACTCAGGACCTTTGGAAGAGCAGTTAGTGCTCTTAACAGCTAGCCATTTCTCTAGCCCTGAATCTCACATTCTTTCCATCCCTTCTTCTGTGATCTTCTCTGAGTGTTAGAGGTGGTCATATAGATGTCATACATATAGGTGGACATCATAAAGTCATTTATTTTCAGTACTTTGATCAATTTTGGGTTAGTGATTACTACTGACCATTGTAAAAGTAATCCTCTCTAACCAAAACTGATATCAGCATTATTTTATGAGTCTAAGCATTGCTATCTAGGAGGCAATTAGAAAGGTACATCACATCCATCTAGCAAAACACTGACAGTAGCTTCCCCTCTAGGGCCTTGACATAATGTCATCGAGCATAGACTTTTGACCAGGTTTAGAGTACCATAAATTCCCTCCTGTGGAGCCAGCTCCCCATCCAATGAGAAAGTGGTTGGTTGCCCCCATAACAGACTTGCCACGACTGTATCAGTGGGCACATTTTGCCTGGCCAGTTGGTATTGTTGGATATAGCACCCACAGATGAGTAAGAAGCTTCCAAATCAGTTCCAGCTCAAGTTCTCTATGTCCTGTGACCAAAAGCATTTGGCATCTTCAACAGCAGGATCTTACTATCTAGTTCAGGTGGGCAATAAACTGCAGTGGCAACTAACTGTATTGTTTTGGGGGCAACAGAGCACTCTCTGACCAACAATTAATGAAGGTAATTCACTACCCATGGCTTTGGAACTTTCCTTTAATAACTAGGACTTGGGAGTATCCTTAGCCATCTATATAATGTGGTCCCATTCAAACTCTGTTTATTATGTTTTCAAAGTAGCTTCTCAAAAAAGAAATTTCTTGTTAGGTCCACATTTAACACAGTCTTCTGGTAATAACCCGAAGGGTATAACTACTTTTCATACAAGATAAAGAGGCAATCTGCACAAAATTCTGGTTAACTTGTTTCAAGTACAATGCACCACTTGCTAATAACTTTTTTCAGATTTACTTGCTAGAAGAAACCATTTGGCCCCAATTACAGAATTTCTGGTACATGTGTTTTGAAGGACGAGGGAAAAGCATCCAAATACAATGCTTCTCAGACTTTGCTGCACATGGGATCCATCTCCCAAGCTTGTTAAAATGCACAGCCGGCATCTTAACAAGCTCCCAGATTACGCTGAAGCTGCCAGACCAGGGACACGCACCAGTGGCAATATCCTAATGCAGCTTAAAACATGAAAAAATTGGTGGAAGAAAATACTTGCCTTCCTCTACCTACCTACCTACCTACCTACCATTAAATCTGTTGGCCACAACCCTAACCCATTTCTGGGAAGGCATGGGACCATTTCTCATCCCTGGAAGGCTTCCCAGTCTGAGGGTGGAGGAGAACTTATTTGTTGCAGAACAAGTGAAAGTATTGAGCAACTAGTTTGAGTTCCTTCTCTGCCTTGGAACCCTTCCAGCAATCATAACGAATTTGTTTATCTTGTTTTCCTCGGTAACAGTCCAATCACATCAAAGGCAAGGCTTCCTAGAATAAAGTCTACGTTTCATTTCCCACTCTCACTAGATGGACATGGCCATACTACCAGGTTCCAGTCAGTAAAACAGTACTGAAACAGAAGTCTGTACATAAGGCATGGTTTGAACATCAGAAGTGAATTTAATTTACCACTCCAGGCACAGCACCAATGTGCTAGGAAAAAAGCTCATGTTCTAGAAGGGGTGACTCTGTTCCTGTCCTGTTGCTCCTTTCTGAACTCTGACTATTCCCAGTTGCTTAATTAATCCTTGCCTTCTCACTAGGAGAAAAAAAAAAAAAGGCAGGTGGATTTCTTCTGAGCTCAAGTATAACCTGATCTACATAACAAGTTCTAGGACAACTTGAGCAGAGTACTAAGACCCTGTCTAAAAAGCAAAACAAAACAAACCAAAACAACAACAACAACCAAACCCCAAATTTATATTACCAATTACCACAAAAACAGCACAGGAAAGTTTGCTTAGTTAAAAAAAAAATTTAAATAATAAAATATTTCACGGACACATCGTACCATCGGTAAATAGAGTAAATTAATTCAGTGAGGCCTGTGTCTCATCCACAAGGAAAAGGTGCTTCATCTCATTCTCTAAATGATGCAGGATTCTACTTTTGGTTCTAGGGGTCTTTGTCTGTCTGGTGCTGACTGTATAGATAACAAAGTCTTGCTTCTAGAATGATGTCATTCCTGCCTCAGTTGGACCTCTCATGACTGATGAGATTTCATCTCAGAGGACTAAGATTTCATTGATTTGAAAATAGAAGGCTCTATCATTTATTACTAATCTCGCCTATAAATAGTATTTTGTTATAAATGCCTTCTTTTTTAGCTTGCTTTCCATGTAACTTCATAAAACAGTTGGAGAGACAGCTAATATCTTTGCCTCAAATCTATTGCCTTCCATTGCAAAAACAGTCTTAGGAGCTATATGGCAGAGAATAGGTCTGTCCACAGCTCTGAGTTATGGGATAGAATGTTAGTTAGGTCCCTGCAGCCTCCACAGAGCTATCACAGATCTCTAGGCTGCTCTCTTCACACGTGTTTTTGTGTCAGTGAGAAATGCATTGCATAAGGTACTTATCATCATCTCTTGTTTTCTACAACTCACAGCAGAAGCAATTCTGATAGTCTTGTGTGTCTTGGTTACATCAGATTGAAAGCCCAGTGCCTACATCCCCACACCCAACTTTGTGATTTAGAATTCTCTCCTGCTCCTTCTGTTCTGTTCTTTCAGGTGCCCCTGCCTCCTCTTCAACCGCTTGTGAGCAGAAACAGAGATTTCCAGTATTGCTAACTTGGTAAAGATGTAATCACTTGAGTTTACTATCTATTTGAAGGAAATATACCACTTAGAATGCTCTGTTAGGAAGGATTCGTTGAGAAAATTCCACTCATATAAAGCCCAGTTCATGAGAAAGGCATAGACTATAAGGATTTAGCACATGCTTGAGAATCAGCAACATCATAGTGCATAGCAGGAGGTAAGCATTTAATAGCATTCTAATAAATTCCTGAATATCTATATTCCCAAAGTATCCTAATATTCTGCTGAACTCTAGGGGGAAAATTCCAAAGGGCTTAAAAGATTCCGGTCCTTTATTCATTTCCTTTTTCTGCTGTGTTGGAAAAGTTGAGAAGAAAGCATGAAAAGGAGAAGGAAGAATGTCAGTATGCCTGAAAGACGTTCTACTGGCAACGCCCTGCTATAAAAACATGGCTGTTATTTATCATAAGACACGTGTAATCCTGAAAATCTGAACATCTGTAGAATAAACACAAAGGTTGAAATAAATAAAACTAGTTGGAGATACTATACATATTTGAAGTTGTATTTGATCCTTAATAATAACTCATTTTTATTTTTCAAATCATAAACGTGGAAATTTAGTCTAAAAGTAAAATGACTGATTCCTGACTTCTCTTTGAAAAATACTTAAGACTAGGAAGGTATTTTTTTCTTCAGATATACTAAAGTCTGGTGATTACATCTCTATCATGTTAACAGTGTGAGAAGTCCTGGGATATCCACCAGACCTTCCTTATTCTTTCCCTACCTAAATTCAAGCTAGCCCATGGGCCTTGGCATGACTGTCAGGAGTGATATTTTCAGCTTCTTGGCCCTAGAGAAGTTGTAAAACTTCAGTGCTGCATATCAGTGCTACACCGGCTTGTGTGCATTATACTGTTAATCCAGTTGTGCTTGCCTTACGTGGGTGAGAAGCATTGGTGGTATCCTATTGAACTAAATGCATCACTGCAATTTCCTCATAAAATATTTACACAAAGATTTGTTTGATGAGGAAAAGTGTGTACTTTGTGATTACACAGAAAGCCATTTTAAATGTATGCCGGTCACTGTAGCACCAAGGCCATCTCTGCAGGAATTTATAAGTGTCACAGGAGTCTGTGCAGGATATCCTGCCTCACAGCACGGACTACTCTGTGCATTGTCCTCCTCGAACTGTGTGATATGTGTGACATACATTCCGATGACCTTCCTGAAGAAGAAATGTGAAACTATGTATTCACAGGATTACACATTATATCTTTAATCTGGAGAATAAGGAGTTTGGCCACCGTGGGAAGCAAGAGCTTAGGTCCTCCTGAAATCAAGTGAATACTGTGTACTTCACAAACTCCTGAACCTATGAAGCTGCTCTGCCTGTGCTGGAACTCAGCCAAGCACTTGAATCACGTCCTAGCTGCAGGACTGATGAAGAGGAGACCATGTTCTACCCTAGTCTACCCAATAAAGACACGCTCTTCAGAAAGCAATTCACCTTTAGTGAGCCTCTATGGCACCTGCCATAAAATGAAACATTCAATGAGCTATTTTTGTCTGTCTCACACATTCCGTGATTCAGTGATAATATTAAGAATCATCACAAGTGCTGAAATGAGAGGGTACAAGTGGATTTTGTTGGAGGGAAAAGAACCTAGCAGCTAAAACAGGAAAATGAATTGACCATGAAAGAAAAACACATTCTCTAGGAGGGAGAGAACTCGCAGATGCGCATTTTACCCACTTTGAGAGATCTTTGGGAAATTTCAGTATGAAAAGAATAGCAATTCTAATAACAGCCCCTCCTTAGGGAGCACTGGATAAGATGTCTTACATCATTCAGTTCCCTCAGCCATTTTAGACATTACTCTCATTTTACATAAGAGAAACTCGTGGCATAGGAAGATATAAGAATTTGTATGCACAAGAACCCAGAAGCACAATCTGATGCTTCAACTAGTAGCTTCTAGTCACCTTTATTGCAATGTGTGAGAAAGGCATCTCTAGAGCCGTCCTACAGAAAGCAATAGCATAGATAAATTTGACTAAAACCAGCAGGAACAGGAAAGGATAGGCTATCAACAAGAACAATGCAGCCATCCCTACTCCAGTGTCAACTATGTGCTTTCATACGTGAGCCCTAGCCTTCTCCTCTGGTTTTAAATTATCATTATGGAGATAAGAAATTTGAATTCGGCAGCACACTCAACTTTTCCGAGGCCAAAGTTAGTAGGAAGCAAACCTGGGATTTAATTATTTGTACAAATTAAGAATCTGTTTCTGCCACACTGCATTCTTGGCAAGCAAAAAAAAAAAAAAAAAAGAAAGAAAGAAAGAAAGAAAATAAGAAAATCAGAAGAAAGGAAGGAAGGGAGGGAGGGAGGAAGGAAGGAAGGGAGGAAGGAAGGAAGGGAGGAAGGGAGAAGGAAGGAAGGAAGGAAGGAAGGAAGGAAGGAAGAAAGAAAGAAAGAAAGAAAGAAAGAAAGAAAGAAAGAAAGAAAGAAAGAAAGAAAGCAGGTACTAAAAACATCTGTATCTCACTGCATGGCTGTTTATTGAAATCTAGAGTAGGGCAAATGAATTGATAGTGACAGAAAGTAGATCAGAGAAGTGGAGATTGCCTGCAACAGGATACTAAGCACCGGGGGACCTTTTGGAATGATAGATTCTACATTTGTTTGTTTTCCCTTCGGAGACCAGATCTTTCTATGTTACCTAGTTGGCCTTGAAGCCTTGAGTTCTTAGCAATCTCTGTATCTTGGGTGGTGCTGATTATACATATATCAGCTGTCAAAACTTTTTGAACTGTACACTGAAAATTGGCCCATTTTATTGTCTGAAAACTATTCCTTGACTAAGATGATTTTTTAAAGCCAAAATGAACCTAGTATCCAGTAAAAGGCAACTACAACCTTGCATGTACATGGAATCAGCATGGGAGAGCCAAAATACTGGCTTTTTAGCATCTATGCAATCACTTCTTCCTGAGGAAATTGGAAAGCTCAGAGTTACTGAGGTGGCGGATTTCATGCCAACCTGACACAAGCTAGAGTCATTTGAGAAGAATAAACCTCAGTTATCATCAGATTGACCTGTAGACAAGATAGTGGAGAAAAAAAAAACTAACCACTACCTAAACCCTTCCGGGTCGAATGATAACCGTAACGAGCACAACCAAAAGACCAGGGTTCAACGTACTCTTTTGTTTGACTTGTGAGGTCCTCCTTATTCAGTATTCGTCGTGAGGAGGTATCAAAGACGAGATCAAGGACGGAGGTTCAAGGACAGAAAACTAGAACGAGACCGAACAGAGAGTGACCTGAGAATTGCAAATTGGAATATACCCTTTCCTCTTTGAGTTGTTTACAGTCATGATGTCTCATCATAACAATAGGAATCCTAATTGTGGTCATTAGAGTTCTTGGACTCCTCCTTAGCTCATGTTCAGAGTGTAAGACAGAATCTGACGGTAAAGGCAGAAGTGAGAGCAGGTTCTGCTGGGATGCTTGTCACTGATTCTTGGTGGAACCAGGGAGGTGCTAGATTCTCCAAGCAAAATCATTTCAGCATTTTCTGTCCAGCTTCATAGGAATTACAACTAGTATCTACAACATGAGAGTGGCTTTCCCATTCTCAGACTACAACCATGGTAGTATGTTCAACGGTTCAAACATTTCTATTGTAGACATTTTATTGCACATAATTGACTGGGGATAGGGCCCTAGAGTCAATCTGTAGCTCTAGGTAAACCAGTTTGATGGTTGTCTCCTACTGAGTATTGCTGGAGGCTTGGTTTAGGGATTGGCTTTCTAGATTTTCTAAGAATCTAATATATCTATTTGAAAATCTTTTCCTACTTTAATTGCTGAGATGATTTCTATTTCTCTGGAGTCATTACACAAAAGACAGAATAGATTTCTCCAGTAAATCAAATAGAAAACAATTGAATAAATTTCTTCAATCAGAATGGTAACTATAATAATCACTGTCATCACAAAATGAAAGGCAACTTTTACTGACTACTGCCTTTCTCCCAAGATGAATGCAGTGACTTAAAAGTAGAACGTGACTGCATTCTTTTCCCCCGTCTTACTTAAATTGTGAATAGATTTTCCTTATTCTATGAAGGACAACAAGCAAGACTCATCATCTGAAATTTTTTACTTCAGCACCTAAAAAATGGTGTAACCTTCATAATTCAAGTGTTCAGCTCAGATCCAGTATCATAATGTATTGCTTTCATCCCATTTACACCCTAGACACCCTCTTTAGCAAAGCTCACTTTAGACTCTCAAGGCCTGCCCTGCATCGATGACATAACTGCTCCTTTTAGGACATGGTGGGTTTCTGTCTCGATGCTTCTTTCCCCTGTCTTTGTATTATCTCCCTCCATTGCCAGATTGCCTCAGGATTCTCTGTGGTTGGAATGCCAGTAACAAAAGAAAACCAGGAAGGTAGAAGTCTCTGAGCTATTGTGTGTGTAATCAAGTGTTGGAGCCCTCTGGGTATGGAAAATCCCCATTGCTGATTTTTCGCTATGGAGGTGCTGACATAGATTTACTTTTCAGCCTTCCAACTGTAACATCCATCCTTTCTCCGCTCAACAGAGATGAATACCCTCAGTTTCTCCATCAGAGGGCAAATGTCTATCTTCTTTTGGCAGAGGTCCAGTTTGTCAGGAAACCCTCTTATGAGGAGGGAAATTCTTGAAATGGCCTCAGATTAGGTTCTTCTTGTGAGATGACTGGATGCTCAAGAAATCCCCCTCTTACCCATGAGAAAGTTCATGAGGCCCTGCAGCCAGTATCTAGATGACTCCCAGCCACATACAGCTTGTGTATTGGACTCAAATGTTCCATCACACTTCTCTCAAGGTTACTGTAGGGTCTCTGTCATCTGACTTGATGTGAGAGTAAAGCACTGTACTCTTCTTTCCACGGAGAGCAAAATCAAACAACTTTCTCTAAAACAAGTTGTCTGGCTCCATAAGCATCGAGTCTTTTATCAGTAGAGATGGGAGATTCCATGTAGTCCAGCCCAGATGTTTCTGTACATCTGTACATGTAAGCATGTCTGGCATGACTTGTCAAACAAATCACTTTGGAATGTGGAGGTATTTTGCCATTTATTACTTGTGTTTGGTCTTTGAGGCCACAGTGCAGATAGAGACCGACTAGGTGAGATCACATTACGCATGTCACTTAGGAATCACACGAACCCTCCATGGAAATGAAAGATGAAAGACCCCATCTTAAAAACAAACTGAGCTTCCCACACAAAGAGCTTGAGTTTTAGGTCTTTGTTGTTGACCATCATGACCAACATGTTGTTGACCACCATGTATGGCTACACTGGTGCCTGGCAGGGCTTGAATTATATGCCCCAAAGTTTATGTGTTGAAGATCTGGTACCTCAGAGCACAGCTGTACTCACACAGGTGGTCGGTATAGATTTACTAAGTTAAATCTTGCTATGAGGACAGGGAGCCCTTGATTCAGCACAACTGATATAAAAAGGGAGAAATTGTATACAGATCCCTGCTCGGAGGAATGCCCTCTGAAGATTGGAGTTTTGCTCCCACAAGCTAAGGAAGTAGCAGCAGCTAAAAGGAGGTTCCAGGATATAGGTTTCCACCTGTTTTCTGGGGCAGAATGACCTGGAAACTGGAAACCATCTTATCTTGGACTTTCAGAGTCTGGGTTGCACTACAAAAGGTCATTCCATTTGTATGGTGCTATTGGAACCCCAGAAAACTTATTACACTATTCTGTGACAGAGATGGGAATAGGACTGAATGTACCCCAATGGGAGAATATCTGACTTTCTGAGAAGAAAGGCAACCAGAAAGGCACCTGGAATTTATCTGTACTGGTTGACAGATAATTGGGTGAGTCATTAGAAACTGTAGACAACTCAAGTATAAAGCTTCTGACTTAGTCTATTTTCAGTACAACTGAGACAGATTTCTAAGTTTACCATGAAAAACGTTAAGAGAACAAATCTCAAACAAAATTTACATAACTGTTTCTATGAAGTTCTAGAGAAATTTGGAAATGAGCCAGCCACTATAGTATACCTGTGTCTGAATGCTGAGAATTTAGCAGCAAGAAGCGGACTACATAGTAAAGAGTTGTATTTAATATTTAATGTTCTCACTCACTCTTCATGGAATTCACTCATACACCCATGGGATCTTCAAATGTATAAACAGTCACAAAGACATTTGGAGAATAATTCAGACAGCTTATAGAGACACATTTGCATAGCATGCTCTCTCTCTCTTTCTACGTATAAGAAAAAGACTAGGAAGTTGTAAGGCACAGAGGGAAGGAAGAAGTAACAGAAAGAGTGCCAGGACTTGGAAGAAAAAAGTTGATAGAATCCTAAGGAAGCTCACTTGGTCGGATGGCAACAAGCCCAAGGGGAGAATAAAGGCCAGCGTCACATTCCCTTCATCAGCACAATGAACAGTCAAGTTTGAATCATTATCAGCTCTTTCTTTATCTGGAATCCTGTCCTTTAACTTTAATAATACCAGAAGCTTGGTATCTCAGAGAAAAAAAAATCTAGTCCAGTCTAGGGGAGGCTGGAATATCCACACAGATTCTTGGCCCACACTTTGCAGGGCAAGGCCACTGTTTTATACTATGTTTTAAAATGATTCACCTCTCAGACCTCGTGTCCCATTTTAAAATTGTCACCATGGAAATCATCTCTGTGGGGGGAAAAAGAAGGACTCTTGTGTACATTCGGGAGAGCCACAGAGAGCAGCTGATAGCACAGATTTGAAAGTAGGTCCAGGCAGCATATTTTCATAGATTTGCCAACAATATTCAACAGAGAAGAAATGTTTTATCTATTTCAATTGAATTATATTTGTTCAAGTAAACCCAGAGGAATATATCAGAAACTAGTCAAGTAACCATCTAGAGCCAGGAAAGGGGGGAAATGGGGCAGATGATCTGGGGATGAGAATATATACTATAGATTCTTGCATTTAGACTCCATGAATATGCTATCTACCCAACACTTTGAAATCTGTGAGGAAGGAAAATCTTTTTCAGTGACCAGAGTTTTGTTTTCAAGCTGTTATAGGAGAATGAAAAAGAGCCAGCATATATCCAGAATGAAGCACTAGAGGGAGAAAGACAGGCATACATAGAATGGCCATGTCACGATGCGTAGGATGTGAGAACATGAAGCAATCTGGGTACCTGGGTGCTCCTGATCCATCACAATCCCCTGCAGATACTTACAGGGCTAGGGAGGCAAGGAAGAGGAAGATGGTAACACTGGGCTTTCGATATAGTGGGGATCAGGGCTAGAGACATTTAAAGTTTAGATGTTACTTGAAAGGGTGGCTCTGGATGGATGGAGGACATGGGGATATCAGGTGGTCGATATGCTGTTGACAGGTGATACAGCATACTCTTCTTTTTTTTTTTTATGTCTTTAATTGAAAGAGAATTACATCAATTTTCCCCTCCCCTTCCTCCAGCTTCTCCCTTGAACCCCTTCCATGCCCTTCAAGTTAATAGCTTCTTTTTATTTGTATATGTATGTGTATGTGTATGTGTATGTGTATGTGTATGTGTATGTGTATGTGTATGTGTATATGTATATGTATATGTATGTGTATGCATAGCACATACAAATAATTATCATCCACAGTACTTGATTTTGATGGTAAAAGATTGTTACTAGTATAGTTCATGTGTTTACTACACTATTTTTTTAGCTTACTTATACTTTAAAAAAGAAGAGGAATATTTAGGTGTGCACGACATATTTCCCAAAGAAGTGTAGCTACTATTCCTCATCAAAAAAGTCTTTCCTTACAGCAAATGGAGACTATCACAAAACCACAACTGGACACAATGCAGAGATTAACAGACCCACTAAGGGCATCTATGTCACGTCTCCTGCATCTTTGGTTCAGGATGGTGAAAATGGTGCAGACGAAATGGTGGGGAAAAAATAAGAGCCAAAAGACCAAGAAATCTGCTGCAGTCTCTCCTAGAAATGGCTGCATAAACAAACCCAGAATAATAGGCACCATCAATGGACATGTTAACATGGAAGGGGAAATTCTTCACAGGGTCCAACCCCTAGACAAAGAGCTACAGGCAGCTAATGACTACAGGGAGAATTATCCTCTCCAAGGGATGAGCCCTTTTATTGGTCATTGAATGCAGACTGCTCAGCCCTGAAACCATATACAAATAAATACAATGGCAAAACC
>CACVCL010018433.1:0-27500 GCA_902729485.2 Mus minutoides | reverse complement strand
GCACACACACACTTGAAAAAAAAAAACAACTTTCATAAAAGAAAGGAAGACCACAGGAAGACCGGCAGAGTAAACTAATCTGGACCCTTGCAGCTCCAAGAGACTGAACCACCAACCAAAGAGCCAGCATGGGTTGGACTTAACCCCTGCCTCCCTGCACAGATGTAGCGGATGTGCAGCCTGGTCTTCACGAAGGTCCCTCAACAACTGGACCAGAGACTGTCACTGACTCTGTTGCCTACCTGTGATCTTGTTCCCCTAGCTGGGCTGCCTTCAGGGAGAGAGGATGTGCCTAGACCTGCAGTGACTTGATGTGCCAGGCCCAGAGGTTGATGGAGAGGGTTGAGGGGATAGAGAGGTTTGGGAGAGCGGGGAGGTTGGGGAGGGATGGGAGTGAGGAGGGGAGAGGAGGGTGGGAGTGATGGGATGGGGATGGGGTGAGGGTGGGAGGTGATATCTAAAGGGGGGTTCCCCCTTCTCAGAGAAGAGGAGGAAAAAGAGGTGGGGGGAGTATCTGAGTGAGGAGGTACTGGGAGGAGGGAGGAGCTGTTATGTAAAGTGAATAAATAAATAAATTTTTAAAAAATGAAAAAAGAAATGAATTGATATACAAATCTCAGTGGGGCTCCACAGGGTCTGCAAAGCTCTTTTTCCTATTTCCTGCTAATGATGCAGCGTTGCAGACTATAAATGAGGCAGCACTATAATCACTGGCTTGAGAGAAGAGGTAGAAGAGGCACCATTTAGCCTAAGAAGCATTTTACAAAGGGAGGTAAAACAAAATACAAGGTTGCTTAAATTTCACTGGGCAAAGCACCGCTATTCACTTAATCATCTATTCTGCAAATATTTGTGAAATGCATAATATGTACCAGGCACTAATCCAGAGCCTGGAGAGATAGCAATAAACAAGACAGAGTTCCTGTTCTCTTGGGTTTTCTATTCTGGGGGAGGGAAACAGACAATAAACAAGACATAAACAGCAATTGCATCCAGTGGAGTTTACAGATATCAGGAGAAGGCATTCAGAGAAGGCTGCCTGGGGAACAGAACCCAGAAGGAAATGAGGGGGTCTGACAAGAGAGCATCAGAGTAGAGATATGACAAGTTCAAGGACGAGGCACAGTATGGTTTGTACCCCTTTCAAAAAGACCTCATGCTTTCTTTTGCTTGTTTGTTTTTTTGTTGTTGTTGTTTTGTTTTGTTTTGTTTTTCAAGACAGGGTTTGTCTGTTTAGCCCTGGCTGTCCTGAAACTCACTTTGTAGACCAGGTTGTCCTCGAACTCAGAAATCCACCTGCCTCTGCCTCCCCAAGTCCTGGGATCAAAGGCGTGCGTCACCACGTCCGGCTCATGCTCTCTGTAAAGCAGTCACCTGAGCACCGCCCCCCAATAGGCCCTACATCTACACAGCACTGTGCTGGGGACCATTTGTGGCATATGGACTTTGGGGGAACATTTCAAAACCATCCCAAAAATGGGACTAAGAACAGAAAAAAAGGGGGGGACTTTCTGAGAAAGAATATCAAATGGATACGGTTTGTAATTGTTTGACAGGTTGGTACCATCATACCTACCACTTTGGAATATAAAGTTCCTGCAGTGTTATCTTGACTGCAAACCTCAGAAGAACACAACCAGCGATGAGTGTTAGAGTTAGGTAGGAACCAGCCACCGGCACCCAAGACATCTGCTGCTCACTGAAGACATTTTAAAGTCAAAGGGTAATTTGAAGCAAAAGGACATTTTTTGACGGTGGTAGCATATCTTTGGTTCAGATTCGCTGGTGACTATTGATAGATTAATGCCAGCATGATATAAATTCATTATTAAAAAAGAAAGTTTAGGCTTCGGGAATTGCTGTGAAGACGTGAGAAGCAGAGTTTGATTCCCCAGTACCTACAATTAAGACATGGCTACATGCACAGTGGATGTGCATGCTATACTACCATCCAACTGGGAGCATTTGCCTTAAACTTAACGGTCACAATAAACAAGCAAGTACAGTCCGGGTTTCGGAAGGTTTGCTCAAGTGCTGAGCAGTGGCAAGAGTCTGCATCAGCTGTGAGCATCAGAAACTACCACTTCCCCATTTCTTTGGACTTAGAGATTGGCTGTTTGAGCAAGTTCTCTCAGAACTGCTTCTCCTGGGTCCAATGTTCCAGCTACTGCTATTCTGGGCAGCAGTTCACATACCCGTTGTAGTTCACATGGGGGCTCACAGAAGCTCACAAATTCTCTGCCACTACTAAATGGGCATGCGACACAATCCCCTCAATTAAAACTGTGAAGTTTTTCTCCTCTTCTCTAATTATGCTCGACATTCCTACCTAACTCTAACACTCATCCCTGGTTGTGTTCTTCTGAGGTTTGCAGTCAAGATAACACTGCAGGAACTTTATATGCCAAAGTGGTAGGTATGATGGTACCAACCTGTCAAACAATTACAATTGCTTAGTTCCTTGAGGGACTTGGATTGGCCGCAACAAACATTAAATGTCAGTGTGATTTTCACTGAGTGTTTTTTATAGGAAGAATTCAAATTTCATTACACATTTAAATTAAGCAATATTGATAGCAAATGGGTGCCTCACTGTAGAGAGATCCTCTTTTGTATTGTATGGATACTTCATCTGTTATTTAAAAAGTCTATGGCCTCTGGGTGGTGGCTCACACCTTTAATCCCAGCACTTGGGAGGCAGAGGCAGGCGGATTTCTGAGTTTGAGGCCAGCCTGGTCTACAAAGTGAGTTCCAGGACAGCCAGGGCTATACAGAGAAACCCTGTCTAAAAAAAAAAAAAAAGTCTATGGCCTATGACTTAGGTAGGAAATAGAGGTTGGACATTATTTTTTCTCAGGGGGAGAAAGAATTCTGAAAAAGTGGAGGAGAGGGAACCTAGAAAGAGGTGAGGAGATAGCATGGTACCTGAGCTCAGATAAACCAGCCACATGGCACAATGTAGGTTAAAATGAGTGGGTTTCCTGATCTACTCAGAGAGGGGCCTAGCTATATGGCCAAGGTATTTGTCTTAGTCAGGGTTTCTATTCCTGCACAAACATCATGACCAAGAAGCAAGTTGGGGAGGAAAGGGTTTATTCAGCTTACTCTTCCACATTGCTGTTCATCACCAAAGGAAGTCAGGACTGGAACTCAATCAGGTCAGGAAGCAGAAGCTGATGCAGAGGCCATAGAGGGATGTTCTTTACTGGCTTGCTTCCCCTGGCTTGCTCAGTCTGCTCTCTTATAGAACCCAAGAATACCAGCCCAGAGATGGTCCCACCCACAAGGGGCCTTTCCCCCTTGATCACTAATTGAGAAAATGCCTTACAGTTGGATCTCATGGAGGCATTTCCTCAACTGAAGCTCCTTTCTCTGTGATAACTCCAGCTGTGTCAAGTTGACACAAAACTAGCCAGTTCAGTATTTATAAATATATTTTGAGTCTGAGTTTTATTTCGGGGTTATGGGGCTGGGAGGAAGAACGGGGACTTAACTACAACATCTTACACTTGAAGTCCTGACCTGATCTGGCCTGTAACATGTTCATTGCCTTGGGCTGAAGTATGAGAGGTACATCGGGTCATGAGGGCAATACTTTTGTCCCCTCAAGTAGTTGTAACTGCCATCTAGTCACTCAGTAGGAAGCCTCTACACTTAGAGCACATTCTTCTACTGCAGACTTCTATTTCAAAACTTCAGCTACCTATGAGATAGCTTAGCCGGCATCTCTAGTAGACACTTCAACTTAGCATACCCTAAAAAAACCAATGAGTGATATTACTTAAAACATGTTTTTATGCCTTAGGCCCTCAATCCACTAATAAATAAGACACGTTACCTTTCCAGTTGTTTAGGTGAAAAGCGTTGGAATCAACTTTCCTGTCCTCTGCTCACACCCACATCAAGTCAGCAACAACCATTGCTGCCTCTGGCTTCAAGATGGAAACAGGAGTTTTAGAAAGAAAAGGATTTTTGTCTCCACCCTTGAAGAATTTAACCACAAACTAAGAATTTCATGTCTGCTGGGTACTCAAGAAACCTAGGCTGCGTGAGTACAAAGCAGACAGTGGTTCCTGGTGAGCATGTGTCTCCAGGGTGTTCTCTATTGAGCCCACTAGGATGGCATCTATTCTAGAGACCACTGGATTCCAAGGAAAACACCCTGTCAGTTTAAGATTCCTCAAGGCTCCCTCATGCAGTGTGTGGGAACCTGCTTTGTGAGACAGCCTGCTGCTCCACCATGGTCCCAGAGGCCCAGGACTGGGTGTTGAAAGTCATAGTCACAGGAGTTCTCTTAGATGTGCACTGCTCTTGACACTTTTGTGCCTCACACTAAGTCCCCAGCCCCTGTTCCCATCTCCTTTAGACCTTGGAACACAAGAATCTTCCTGTTTCTATGAAAACAGAACTCAACACCTTTGAAAAGGGCCCAGAATTTAGAAAAGACAGTTTGTACTTCCTGGAGGATGAAAGAGTCCAGAATTTAGAAACGACAAAGAGTTTATTTTACCTCTCTCTCTCTCTCTCTCTCTCTCTCTCTCTCTCTCTCTCTCTCTCTCCTTGTATGTGTGTGTGTATGAGAGAGAGAAAAAGAGAGAGAGAGTGTGTGTGTGTGAGAGAGAGAGAGAGAAGGGGGGAGGGAAAGAGAGATAGAAAATCATAAAGATAGAGAGAGAATGTTTACTCTCATATGTATATACCTCTACAATTCCTCTCCTTGAGTCATATGCCAGTCTTTCTTCAATGGACAATGATTTTGCTATTCTTATACTGTTGTTTTAATATTGGGAGAGATTGAAAGAGTGTTAGAAGTCAAAGTAATATGTATAAGAGATCATATTCAAAAAAATATAAACCAAATGAGAGATTTGGCTTTTGACCAAGAGCCCATGGGGTGATCAGGAAGAGCATGTTTAATTAATCATAATTAATTTTACGAGTGGGTAGACCAGATGGAGACTTGTAGTGACAAGTGAAGCATGGTGGTTTCTGACAACTTCAAGGCAAGTGAGCTCCTTATTAACTGAAAAGTACTTCCTATTTTAAAACTTGCTATATACATAGACATATACATATACATAATTGTGATTATAATGTTAATTCCAATGAAATATTTTATAACTGGCACTTCTTCTAAGATTCCTATCAGGACAGAAGTACCACATTTATTTGTAAAAGGCAAAATTAGAAGACTGAATTGTCACAGTCAGCAAAGGAGAAACTTGGCCAACCAAGAAACAAGGGTATTTCCATGTTCAGGTACCAATTCAACTTAATTAAAGGTAATCAAACAAGCTAATGGTTATGTTAAGTAATAAAATCAGAAAGTAAAGCCAAGGTCAAATACTCAGAAACAAATTATTCCAAGGAAAGCAATTGCCTAAGGAGTAGGAAAAAAAAAGAGTTCTCAGAGTCTTACCTATCTAAGCTAGAAAAGCTCTACATTCAAAGATGCCTGGAAAGTAAATCTGAAATCATTGTTATGTAAATCTCTAATGCAAACTTGAGACTGGAATAGTAAAAGAAAGAGAAGGAGAGGTACGAATTAGACACATGTATATTTAAATACATAAAGTATAAGTGAAAGCCATCAAGTAGAGGAATTTATGTCCAAGCATATCAATTGCCCTTTCATCTTCCCCCAACCCTACTAAGACGGCATTATCTTTTCCATCTTATTATTAAGAGTGCCCCACAGAGAGGCCATGTAAGAGATCCTAGTCACAAAACCAGCCACAAGGACCAAGATTTGATCTCACATTCACTTAAATTCCAAACGTTGTTTATTCTACTTGATGCTCTTCTTCTATAACACAGATATAACTGAGTATGATACTGAGAACCTGGATCTGAAATGCAACAGCAATGAGTTCTTAGTTGGAGAATACAAAACTAGTATCAAGAAACAACAGCAACAATGAAGACAGTCACCCATCAGACACCAAGCCAGAGGAGAATACAAGGAAGCAGTCCAAGAGTCTATCAAAATGGTGCTGACCAGTGTTCGAAGAGCAGAGAGAACCCTAGCTAGACACTTCCCTATTCACAAAGATCCCTCAAGAAACAATGGGATCTTTCCCATTCAGGGAATAGAGTAGAAGAAAAGAGTAAGCCACCAGTGAGTGACACTGGTGAGACCCATTATACAATCACCTGTAGACTTTTAAGTAAATAATGTGACCTCTACATATTTCTTCTAGGATCACAGTAATAGCAATAATAAGCCCAGCAGCAGTGACAGCACAGCAGCCAACCGGTGCTGAGACACGGAGACATCTACACTAAGCACTTGGCAGTGTGACATCATTTGATCACAATACTCCTTCAAGGTCAACATTCTTGATATTCTTATTTTATAAATACGAAAGGCATGCCTGTGGAGCAATATGATTCCAGAAATTCAACTATTCTGCTGTAGATCTTAATTTTTTTTTATCAGTGTTCTCGTCAATTAGGAGATTTCTACATTCATGACTTCCTTATCAAATAACACTAGCTACTAGGCAATGATCTGTTACCTTTTAGATGTTTTGGATTCTTGTCCCAGCAGTGATGCAAAAATGTAATAACCAATTTTAAGTCTGCAAAACATAATGTTGTCGGAGAAAGAAGCAAATCATGGAGACCATATGCAAAGAATTGAAAAAAAAAAATAACCACACACAGTTGAGTGCCTAAAGTGACATTGTGTTAAGCCATGTGGTCATTTAGAGCTAAACTTTAATTGGGAGAAATGTAAGTAGTATTTTTTGTGATTAATGATTTCCCTTTATCATGCTTTATATAATGTAGACTGGAAAAAGGAAGGCTCTACCAATTCAGCTCCCAAATAAGGGGGCTGGTAGCTCCTAGTGGCTTCCCTAGTCTTCTCCATCACTAGTCATGAAAGAAAGACCTTTCTTCTCCAGAAGCAGACCCCACTATTACATCTCCATAGAGGCCAGGCCTGCATGAGAACATTGTATATACAATACATTCATGTCACACTTCCTTGCTCATAGAGACTATCTTCTTAGCATTCATTTTTTCTCACTCTCACCCTTGCTTCTCCTCTCGTTCTTTTCCACTCAAGGGGAAAAGAAAATCTATATCCAGATTATATGAAGCTTGGCGAGACTGCAACTGATTATTTTGGCAAGTCTAAACTTATGCTAATATGTTGTCCAAATCCAAAGATCAATTAGAGACAGATAAGAGAGGGTTACCTAGAAATGCTTTGAATGAACCGAAGGAACAGGAGCCTCAAGATAATAAAATACACAGCAACATAAAAAGTTCCATTTCTATTGATATAAAATCTGTTTCGAGATCTCTGTGATGGAGTACATTCTTTTATTGATAATGAAAGATGATCATGACATATGTTGTAAAAAAAAAAGACTGCCAAACTGTATGTCTGTCGTATAATTCTACTTTTGTTTTGAGCATGAATATATAGCTGTTCAAAGATAGAAAAGTCATAGAAGATATGTTTATAATTGATACTAGTTTTTTCTAGATCATTGGACTAAAAGTAATAGATCTTATTTCTAATGTTTCTCTAATAGATATAAGTTGTTGCAAATTTTAAGTAAATGAAATGATTTTATGTTGTGTTTGATACAAGGAATAGGACTTTTTGTTTATTGGGGGGGGGTGCTGTAAGTAATGATACTTAAATGTTATTGAATAAGCTTTTAAAGCAAACTTCACCAAGCACCAAAAAACTCTAGATCAACTTTCCGGCTCAGCCACCACCATAGGTACCTCTTAATTAGCTACAACACTCTGAAACCGCTTTCCTATTAGTTCTAAGGTTTTTCTCTAAAAAGCAACATTCTTTCACCACATTCTCAATTCTATGGTTGCCAGTGACAGTGTGCTGGATTTCTTTTCCTTTTTATCTATATCTTGAAATGCATTAACCTTCCACTCCTTCCACTTATAAATTCATTTATCTGTATTTTTTCAAATATCTTTTATCTGTCAGCGGGCTCTTCTGTGTCTGCAGTACAGTTAGAGCTTCTCCTATAGTCTTCCCAAGGAAGCAGCTCTCCAGGGTAGTTTTCTCAGGGAATTACAGGCTATGTTCACAACAGCTTTGATTTTTATGCAAGTTACACTCTAAATAGTTCGTGTATAAGAACCATGGCTTCATATTTCCCTTTACCATCATAAGCATGTTGTCGCACTATTTTATGAGAAAAAGAAGTCAGATGTTAGCATGATCTATTTATTTTTATAGTGGCAGTCTTGAATGCCTAAATATACATAGAGGTTTTGTTTGTTTTGTTGGTTGGGGTTTTTGTTTTTGATTGTTCATCTTTGCTCATGAATGTCTCAGCACTGAACATCTTGGATTCCTGCTTCTCAGTGTCAGTTGTGATCTCGCCATACATCTGCTCTATTTTTCACAAGGCTCTCCACCTTTGTACTTCAATTGGGAGAAAAAGGGAAACATTTTATGCTTTGATCTTTGCTTCCATTTTGCCCCTTCCACTGTAAATTCCACCCAGCCCAGGCTTCCTCTTTCCATTTTTATGTCACCTCTCCTCTTAAGGTTTATTTATTTATTTATACATCTCTTTAAAATGAATTTCAAAAGATTTTCCTCTGGTGATTGTAGAGTAGGATGTTTAAGAACAATGTGGAAGTATTGAAAACCCAAGCAATGTGGGGTTTTTAGGGCCAGGCTACAGAAGAAGAAGGTCAGGGTTCATTGTTTTTACTCTGGAGACACTTAGACACTTGCCTACTTGAAAACAATAAATGAAAGGGTGAGAAATTGAAAAGAACGTTGGAAGGATTCAAGAAGCTAAGAGAAAATTCAAGTTCTGCTCAACCCAGAGAAGAGGGATCCATAAAACACCCTTGTATTTCAATTGGGAGCAAAAGGGAAATATTGTATGCATCAATACATATTTGAAACAAGCCCAAAACATAGTGAGTGAATCAATCCAGTTTTGATACATGGCAATCCCTGATTGAGGTTTACCCCCCACATGTGCTATCCTTTCATAGTTTCTATTGTTCGCTTCCTTTTTAGATCACATTGTTACATTAGTTTTCCCTTGATATAGTTTATCATTTTCTTGCATACACTTATTATCTGTAGCTCGTTTTTTTGTTTTTTGTTTGGTTCTGGTGGGGGGCGAGCATATCTATGTCTTTGCTATTCTACCACATCTGTATTGGATATGTTTCCCTTTTTGTTATTGGGATCAAATACTAGACAAAAGCAACTTAGGAAGGGTTAATTTGGTCTTATAGTTTGAAGGTGCCATCGACAGTAGTGGGGGGACAGATGCGGCACCTGGAGCATGATGCAGATGGTCATCTTGCATCCACACCCAGGAAGCGGAGTCCCATAAATGCTAACGTGCAGCTTGCTGGTCCTTGGTGATTCTCTCCTTGACACTGAAGATTAGCAACCACAAAACCCTTTTCTATGTGCATAAACAAAATCAGGTGTGCTGCACTTTTATGAAAGGATTTCCTTAGGATGGACTGGGAGGCACCACGGAGGTTTTTTGTTGCAAATCCAAAGTAGAGAGGTAGGTTGACTGGTCAATAGATGGGCTTCATACAGATGTAGATGCATTTTTTTGTGAAGCAATATTCACTTTCAGAGATCTGCCTAGCTGGACTCCTCCCTCTGCCTCCCAGCACTTAAGGGCTGTCTTCCTTCCCTTACCCGGTTGTCTCCACCTGGTATTTTTCATAACAAAGAATAGCAACAGTATTTCCACAATAAAGAGGTTTAGTTGGATTTTTCTGAGGGTTCCTTTGAGTACTTAAATCACCCCACTACTTACTGATCTCTCTGTAAGTTTCCCAGTGTCTGGTTGAGAACTTTTCAATTTCATTCACCTGTATATTGGGGCTTGGAGCCATTTCCTGTCCAGGAATATTCCCACAATAGATGCTGAGACCCTCAGAGTGAGATCCTCTCTGATTTAACTATTCGTTGGCAACTTCCATACTGCACTGTTCACACAACTCCGCTCTTCCCGCTCTGTCCTCTGAAATGTTAACTCTATTGCGCACCCTGTACAGATATGGCTGTTGCCTGTGGTCTGGGTGGGACAAAAGCCTCTGGCATTCTGACAGTCATGGGGATATTTCTTTTTTCGGTTAGTTTTCTGGAGAATGTGGTGCTTATGGTTTTTGCTATTCTAGTAATTCACTGTGTTTTTTAGGAGCACATTTGGGGCAATTTGTGATTTTTGTCTCCACCTAAACTAAAGACGAGCTTATTTTTAAGCCTAGCCATCCAGCCCACGCGGTCTCTGATTCGGCACCATGCTATAACCCAGACTGTGCTTGTAAAGCTGCTCTAGTTCTCTGAGCTAAGTGTTTATCATCTTCTACAACGGAAAGACTTTTTGTAATTTTGTTTTATTTTTTAAGCGTAGTAAGCCTCTTTCTCGGAGTTCCCATATTCTGATATTACTTTCCTTTTCTTCTCCAACCTTTATCAAGTTTTGTCTTTCTTCATTAGCTACCCTTAGTTAGACTGTGCCCACGTGCATTTTAAGCAATTTCTTCAATCAGTGAGATTCTCCTTCCTTTCAAATCAGTTCATCTGGGAATTGCCTTAATGCTCAAAGAGCTCCTCTTAGGCCCGATTCCTATTGCTCTCTATATTCCAGGAGCCCCAGCCAGAACGCCTCTTTTAATGTTCAGAAGACTTGATAAATTGGAAACAGTGTCCACGTGTTACCATTGAATTGACTTCATAGCATGTTCCTTTCAAATGAAAATTGGAATATTCAAGCCACTTACTCTCTCCCTGTTAGAGCTGAAGAGTGAAGTTTTTATAGTTCTCCAAAAAATGTAGAGCTTTCCCACTCTTTAGAATGCACGAATGACATCTTTCCTCTAAAGTCAGAAAATTTAAAATTTAAATGGGAGGCTAGAGTGAGGTCAGAGGAGCCGTCTCTGACCTCCAGTGATTTACTGCAGAGCACTGTACTGGACTCTGATTATTTTAATTAAGTCAGCATCCCAACACTCCATGAGTGTATGCCACAATTTGTGTTGAATGAAGGCAAATAAGAAGTCGTTCTCCCGGGTGCATTAGACATAGCTCTATGTTTTAAGCTTTTTTGTACTATTTTTTACTTTTTTTTGTAATTATAAAAATTATAGGTACAGGTGGTGTGTGTGTGTGTGTGTGGGTGTGTGTGTGTGTGTTGGCCTGCCAGAGATAGTGTCTGCCACGTGAGGGCATATGTCTGTGGAAGCCAAAGAGGGTCAGATTCCCTGGAACTATAGTTACAATCTATAGAAGATATATAAGCCTGCTCTGGGTGCTAGGAACCAAAGTCAGGTCTTCGAGAAGAGCAACGAGAGATCTCTATTACTGGGACGTATCTCCAGCTCCTTAACTCCACTGCTTCATAGCAGGTGGACTGAGCCGGCTATTCAATCTATCTGCGTCTCAATTTCCATATTTGAGTGCAATAGTTCCTACATAATACAGCTGTGGTGAAAACTATGTACCTAATACTGTAGATACCTCATGTTCTATACACATATAAATGCGTACACATAGGTATAAGCTACATTTGTATGTAGTGACCCTTCTATATCTTTGGGGTCTATGTCCATGGATTTAACTGACCATGAATCAAAAATATATTTTTTAGATTTTATTTAGTATTTTGTATGTTAGTATGTCTGTATGTGTGTATGTATGAATGAATGAATGAATGAATGAATGATATGTGTGTGAATGCACATGTCTAGAAGTTAGAAGGCAGTTGGGTCTCTTCTTCCATTGTAGATCCCAGGAAATGAACTCAGGTAGGCAGTCCTGCACATAAGCACCCTTACCTTATGACACGTCTTGCTGATCTTCAAAATATTTTAAAATTCAAATGTGCCGTTGTTTGAGAGTAGGGAGCTTGTTTTTACCTATCTGTGTTGATTAGTCATTGGATGGATTTTCTGAGAGGTAAGGGTATACCCATAAGATGATATGACAGGTACAGCTGGCACAGTTCCTTGAAAGAGCAAAGGGTACTATTTCTAAAAATTTTCATTGTAGCCCCTCCTATAGTTTGACATTGAGAATAATGGCATCTGTTGAGATTAAATGCCCTCTGTGTGTATGACACCTGATTTGTGGATAAATCAGTTGTTAAGAATGCCATCCAGAAGCCGGGCATGGTGGTGCACGCCTTTAATTCTAGTACTTGGAAGGCAGAGGCAGGTAGATTACTGAGTTCGAGGCCAGCCTGGTCTACAGAGTGAGTTCCAGGACAGCCAGGGCTATACAGAGAAATGCTGTCTTGAAAAACCAAAAAAAAAAAAAAAATGCCATCCAGAGACTGCCCTACCTAGGGATCCATCCCATCTGCAGACACCAAACCCAGACACTGTTGCTGGAGCCAAGAAGCGCTTGCTGACAGGAACCTGGTATGACTATCCCCTGAGAGGCTCTGCCACAGCCTGAGCTCAGGGACCCCAATAGAAGAGTTAGAGAAAGGACGAAAGGAGCTGAAGGGGTTTTCAACACCATAAGAAGGTCAACAATATCGACCAATGAGACGACCCCCCCCCCAGGAAATCCTAGGGACAAACCCACCAACCAAAGAGTGCACATGGTGGAACCCATGGCCCCAGTTGCTGATGTAGCAGAGGATGGCCTTGTCTGACATTAATGAAAGGGGAGGCTCTTGGTCCTGTGTAGACTCGATGCTCCAATGTAAGGAAATGCTAGGGCAGTGAGGTGGGAGTGGGGTAGGTGAATGAGCTCCCTCACAGAAGCAGTGGGGGAGGGGAAGGGGTTGGGGGTTTGTGGAGAGGAAATCAGGAAGGAGGACAACATTTGAAATGTAAATAAATAAAATAACCAATTATACACACACACACACACACACACACACACATATATATACATATATATTATGTTTGATATATATAAAAATATATTATATATTATATGTTACATGTAAAAAAATTTAAAATATATATTATATATTATATGTTTATATATAATTTTTAAAAAATGCTATATTGCACTGCTTTAGAAGGTGTGGACTAGCTAAAGGAACAAGTTACTGGAGAATGTTCTTTTTTTAAAATAAAAATGTCTCTCACGATTTCACATACACATATGTATATACATATTTACATATATAAACACATACATATATATCATCTCATATCTTCCCTTCCAGTTCAAACAACCCTCTTCTTCTTCAAAAACCTCTTCTACTTTAATGTTTGTGCATGGTTGTGCGGGACTATTGCTTCACTTGACTGGTATTGCTTACATAAACACGAGTGGGGGATTTAAGTAGGGGCAACTTACTAGTTGGTGGCTGTACCACTAAAGAATATGACTGCCCCTCCCCTAGGAAGCCTTCACTGCTCCTCAGAATGGATTTGGGTCTTGTGAGCTGCTTGCCCAACTGTGGTAGGTAGAGTGATGACGGCTGCAATCTTGAGCAGGTCTTGTACAGGTAATTTACAACTGCGGGGCGTGTGGGTACATCAGCTCCATCACATCTAGAAGACAGCAGTTCGCAGCACTCCTCCCCAGGCTCTGGCTCTGCAGTCCTCTGAACTTTCTTCTGCAGAGTTCCCTGAGCTTTGGAAAGGTGACAGGGCTGAGCACTCAACAGTCATTATTATCGTCTCTGTGGCCTATTAGAAGTCTGCTTTCAACGTCAGGGGGCGGTGGTACTGAGGGCTCGATTTTGTTCCTGAATTCCTGACTGACTAGAGGTAAGCAGCCCTGTTCTACCTTGCTTTCCCATTAGGGTGTACTGCCTCATCTTAGACCCAGCCTACTGTGAAATGAAATCTCTATAACCACGATCCACAGGAAACCATTCACCCCTTAAGCTTGTTGTGTCAGGTCAGTATTTCATCACAGCAACCAAATGCCCAACACACCACATTTTGTCTATTGAGCTATCATTTGCTGGGCACTTAGGTCCGTTCCACCTTTGGGCTTTTATGAATACTGTCAGTGTGAACATTCATGGACAGATTGCTCATCTTGTCCCTGCTTTCACTTTTTAGGAATTAATTAATATAATTAATTAATTTAATGCTTTCACCGTTTAACGCTTACCTTAAAATAAGAATTAGTGGATTGTATGGTGCTGTGCTCTGAACGTTTTAGTAGCCACCTAGCAGTGCACTTTTAGGATACAGTGGAAAGTATATCCTAAACTTTGAAAAGTAGGGCCCAGGAGGCAGCTGTCAGTCACTGGGGACAGCCTTTGAAAGTTGTACTGGCTCCCACTGCATTCCTCACCCTTGTGCGTGATCCACCAAGCGTGAGCTCTCCACCAGTCCCCACTGCCCCCCAACTAGGATGGACTGAAACCTCCGAAACCAAGAGCCAAAGTAACTTCTGACACCTTTAAGGTGTTATATCAGGTAGAACTTGTCATAGGTAGCACAAAAGTAGCAGACATGCATGTCCATTGGTTAGCTCTTATTAGTCTTACACAGTGTCTGGACCACCGTATGTTCCTCCTAGTGACGTACAAGTATCCCAACTTCTCCACTTCCTTGTTAAGCTTGTTGTTGTGTATATGTTTCCCTTATAGCGCTCTAGGGTGAAACAGTACCTCCTTTTTGTCTTTGATTTATATTAATTCAATGACTAATGACACTGCATGTCTTTCCTGTGCTTATTGACTGTCTTTCCTCTTTGGAGGGTGGTCTACTGTAGTGCCCTGCCCACTGACTGCTCAGGCTGTTCATGTTTTAACTCTCAGGTCCAGTTTATCCATGCTTTGTGGAGGATTTTCCCTTAATATCCCATAAAGGATACTGGTATTTATAACCTCTTTTATAGGTTCTATTATAAGTTCATTGGATTATATTAGGTTGAATCTTTGCTATCATTCACTCCTTGGGTTTTGAGAGTTGTGTAGTGACACATATTCGCATTACAGTATCATAAAGAATAGATTCCCTGCCCTGTTCCAAATCTCCTATATGCTACCTATTCGTGCCACTTTTCTTTCCAACGCCCAGCAACCTTTGGTCACTTTGGATAGTTTTTCCTTTTCTAGAAAATCATCTGGTTGTAATCATACAGCTCGTAGTCTTTTGAGATTTTTTTTTTTTTTACTTAATAGCATACATGTAAGATTCCATTATATCTTTTAGTATCTTGGCACCTTATTTCTTTTACCTGTTGAATAGCATTTTTACTAATACTGACATCATTTCTCTGACCAAGTGCCCAACAGAAACAACCTAAGAAAGGGAAGGCTTATTTGGACTCGTGGTCCCAGAGAAATTTCAGTCCATTGTGATAAACAAAGCAGGGTGGCAGAATCCATTTGTGGGGATGGCAGGATATAGTAAGGACTTCTCACATGGTGGTAGATCATAAAACATAGAAAAAATAGGTCAAAACCAGGGTGGTCCTGACCTTCAAAGACCTACCGCTTGTGGTTAACTTGTATTAGGAGGTTCCACCTCCTACTGACCACACCGACTCCTTAACTTGAGAAGGAAGTCTGTTTGATGCCTTCTGGAATGTTGTCCCAGAAGAAGCCACAGCTTTAAGGCTGTTGCCTTTGTGTCTGACTCACAGCCACTCTGTCCGCCTGTGGAGGAGAACACAAGGGAAGGCAGCGAGATCACCAGGAAACTTCCTTAGGGCTTTCAATGGCCTAGCTGGCTGCTGTGAAGTCTGGACTGTTTGCTAGGGCTTTCACAAGCCTGTCTTACCAGCTCCCAGATTTCTGGTGTTTGTTTCTGCAGTAGAACAAGGCCGGTAGCTTCCTCCTGTGCTGCTTGGTGGCCTTTAAGCTTCCAGGTTCTTCCTAAGCCTGTGTTGTTCCTTAAACCAATGCTTTCTGCTTCATGTGTCACATACAGCATCAAGAACTACTAACATCCCTCCTAAATAAAGTGGTTACATATATGATTACATATATTTTCTTGTTTGTTTGTTTGTTTAACTTATTTATATTTATTGAGATAGGATCTTCATACAGAACCCAGGCTGGCTCCCAACTCTCTCAATTCTTCTGCTTTTGCTGTCTGAGTACTGTGACTACAGGTGTGAATTACTGTTCCTGGAGAAATATATGTGGAGGAATGGAAAAAAATATTCAAATTAATTTAACAAGAACAAACAAATTTTAAAATATATGCCTACTAGGGAAATGCAAACAGGAAGAAAGTCTTCTCTATAGACGTGACCATGGGGCCCAACTTGTAGAGCTGAGGAATGGGGTACTTCTCAATGGAGGCAGATAAACCCCAACAGATACCTACTACAGGGCTGGATAAATGCCTTTGGGGGTAAAGGTGCTCCTTTCCAAGCCAGATACACAGTGAAAAAAAGAGAAATGACTCTTGCAAGTTGTCCTCTGACCTTCACATATATGACATGACACAGGAATGCTACCTCACTAATACATACGCAAGTGAAGTCAATGTAATTAAATAAACGTGATAAAATAAAGTCATCTACTACAGTCCCTCTTTATATCCAAAACCACAAACTAACAAGAAAAAACAATCCCCATTCTATGCATTGAAATTTGTGAGACTGTGTCAAGAACAGAACCAGTCAGTATGCACATTACTGTTTCACTTCCAAAATAGGATTTGAAACACACAAAGTAAGTATTACCTGTTCCATTTGCAGCAAATGTATTGTGCTTCTGGTGAGCCACCAATGAAAACAGCTGAAGATTACTGTGGTTCTTATTCCAGGAAGCTAGACAATACAGAGAAACGTCAGGGAGCCTGACCTGAGGAGCAGCCAACACCGAGATGGTGCGAGTTCCTGGTGCACACGTGGCAGACTTTGCTTTCAAGCTAACACATGAGTCATTGTCAGGCTGCTGTCCCTGAGGTTGAAAGTATTTTCTAGATGTTCTTAGTCTATCTGGTCCACTGTCCTGTTCTCCACATTAGCCCCTCCTGTGTCAGTCCCGTCAGAAAGTGCACCAGCCTTTCTGAAGCCAAGACTTTCTCAATGCCTTGCTAGATTTCTGAAGTCATGGCTGTTATGAATAAAGACCATTTAGAACTTTCCAGAGGGGAGGGAATGCTCTGTTGGAAGGATTCTGTCCCTGCACCTTGGTTTCATCAAGTTCATCTTTTATTTCTGATTTTGATATTGCAAAAAAGGGATATTGATGTTCTGTCTCTTAAAATGCTTCTTCCTAGGCAGAAATCAACCACAGCCACAAACAATCCAATGTTTAGCTGAGGCAGTGGTTGGACCGATTTGCTGCTACACAGATAGCTAAAAGGCAGAAGACAAGAAACAAGAATAAAATAACTTTCTTTTACTCCATTTCACAGTGGTGGTGGTGGTGTGGCCTTCCTCATCTCTTCTCAGATATGGCCCCAAATTATTCGTGCAGTAGTAACAACTCTCGGAAATCTCTTTCTGGGAGGGAGTTTCCTCTTCTGGTACCAGTGCTTTAACTTCTGCCCAATCCAGGCATGGGATTCCTAGAGAAATCTGAACTATTGGTATTGGGGGGGGGGATTTCAGGTCCCTGGTATATTATCAGAATGCTACAGCACTGGGGACAGTCAGCTGCATCAACTCCACCTAAACTGCATCAACACGTGTCTCTTTTCTTTTATTGGGTGCAGTTTTGTTCCAGAATGAACTCTTCAGACTGGTGAAATGTTTGTTTATGACTAGGAATATGTACACGCCACTGTACAGCAAAGAAAGGCAGACACAGGACCTAGTTACAAATTAATTCTTGAAAAGAAGAAGCAGCCAGTCATAATTAGGTATTCTTTTTAAAGCACAATAAATTTTCAACAGGCTAATAAAGTGAAGTCTGCCACATAATAAACCATCATCCTGCCACCCAATTAAATCCAACCTGCTTGTTATGAATAATTGTACATATATATGCATCAGTAAGATGCTTCCTCTTCAGGGAAAATCTCCATGTTATTCCCACACATAATATTTAATGATTATTTATTTTTTAAAAAGTAAACTTAATATACATTTGTAGAAGAAATTTATTTTACTATTTTATTTTATGTGTTTGTTTGCTTGTCTGTACATCCAGCTTATGCAGTCTCAGATTGTTGTCCCCAGTTAAAGGACAGGAAAAAATTAGATTAAGGAGGGTTAGATTACTCAAGATTACTCAGGTAAAAGCATATAAGTCTCAAGGATTTTATATTCTATTTGCCATATACTCAAGACTGTGAATACCAGATCTCACTGAGATTCTCAGTTGATTTTTCTATGAGTTTATTTTAAAAAAACATTATAGAATGTAGATGTTAGGGATCAAAAATAGTACCAGTATTTTACAGAACACACTACAGTATGGTAGATATACTCTACATCATTCAATGGCTTAGCCATTCAAACAAAGGATTAATCACTTGCTTATAAGCCAGGATTGTAGTAGATGATACTACACCCAGCTCTTATGTACCTACTGTTAGATAACAAGCCATTCCAGCTTAGTGGTGTAAAACAACTATTTAAACATGGATTATCCCAGTTATTGTGGGGTAGAAATTTGGGAGCAATTTAGTTGGGTGATTCATAGTTCAGATGTTGGCTGGGAACATTAAATGACATGTGTCCAGTCATTTGAGGGGTTACTAAGACGGGCAGATCCGCTTTGAAGATTATTTGCATGGTTGTTGACTGTTACCCTTAATAACTTAATTACTTACTGAGGTGGCCTCTTAGTAAGTTGCCTCAGAAGTTTTGTAACTATCCTATGACAGTCTCTTTCCCCAGCAAGTGACTCAAGAAGAAGGACAGGAAGAAAGCTGGCCTTCGTTGTTTAAACTCGGAGCTCTGAGTACTTACACAAGTCGGTAAGAACAGTCCAGTGGAAGGGAAAAGGGACTAAGCCACACCTGTGGAAGAGGCATTATAGACTTTGAGGATGTATTTTACAGTTTCCTGACGAGTGGGTGTAAGTTAAGTATTACAAAATCATTTGTTAATTTATTTATTTTTACTTACTTACTTACTTACTCATATATTTTTTTGAGAGAAGGTCTTACTATGAAGCCCAGGTTGGCTAGGAGCTCTCTATGTAGGTCAGGCTGGCCTTGAAGTCACAGAGATCCATCTGCCTTTGCCTCTTGAGGGCTGGGATTAAGTGTGTGTGCCATCATCTCTGGCCAGGTTAATATGTTTAATATTGGGGTAAAATAAAGGTAAATCTATAGAGAATGCTGTACTGTTGTTATCTACATTGTATGGCTCTTATTTTCATCTGGAATCTCCATGCAAAAATTCTCTTTATAGTGATGAATGAACGATGACCTATCTTATTATATCAAGTAAAAACTGCATTCAATATTTATAACACAAACCCAATTAACAAAACTTTTGATAGGAGAGACTTGTTTTCCTATCAAACAGTCCACAAGGAGGCAGGCCAGACCTGGAAAGGTGGCTCTCCAAAGCAAAAATAAACCCATGTACATTCCTTCCATTTCCAACAGCAATAATGGTGCCAGAAACTTTAATTATTACGTTGGAAAGGTGGTTGCATCGATCTTTCCATTGTCTGAAATACTTACTTTTTTGTTTCTATCACATAATACATGACAGAAATAACCTAAAGAAGGAAATATTACTTTGGCTTATGACTTTAGCGAGTTTGGTCTACGGTTACCTGGCCTCATGTGCTTTAAAATATTAGAGAATATTCTTCTTCTTTTTTTTTTTTTTTTTTTTGGATTCTGGAAAGTACAGCACAGAGAACAGGATCAGGGAGACTTGTGTCCCTCAAAGACACCCTCCAGCATCGCACTTCCTTAAAAGGTGCTACTGCCTGCTTCCCACCACTTCACCATAATGCCGTATGTAATATTATGAATCCATGGAGGGAGAAGAACCTTCAGGATCTCATCACCTAAGGAAATGACTTCAAAGATGCACCCAAGAGTATGCTCCAGTAATCTCATGGTGTTCCTTTGAAAACAAAAACAAAACAAAATATAAAAACAATTTATTAGGCTAATATACTTGCAGAGATTCCAACAGCTGCAATGGGCCATCAGCTAACCACATTTTTCTAGATGACAGAAAATGCTGCAATCGAAAATTCTAGTTGTGGGTTCTGCACCATCATAAGGGTGGACCTGCTTGTATGCTACACGTGAGACTAGAATGTGGGTTCATTTTTTTTTTAACTTGCCTTTTGATCTTTATAATCCTTTGTACCAGCCTCAAACTTGACAAGCCCATGCTGGCAGACATTCAAGAGTCCATCAGGTCTTTCTGAAATGGCTCAACAGCTGGAAGTGCACAATTCGCAAATTGATTTTGCTCTCTGAAGAACGGGTCACCGTGTAACTGCAAAGTCCACTTCCTGGTTCTTCATGTTTAAGTACTGCAGACAGTTTCCTAGGGTGTGTGTACAAATGTCATACACTGTCTATCTGTTCCAGCTGCCCCGACCATTTCCAGGGCTATCTTCCCCTTGCCTTAAGCCACAGAGGTCTTCAATCATGATCTTTTTCTCTACAACACCAGATCCTCTTCCACAGCAAGGAGCGGCTACAAGAAACCCTCAGGTAGCTCTGGCGAAAAGGAGATTCTTCCCCAAGTTATGAAAGGGGAAGTGGGGAAGGGGATAAGGCCGAAAGAAAGAATATTAAGTGTTCCTTAATCCAATCAAACTGATCATCAAAGTTACCATCACAGCATCCCTGTTTGAGAAAAGGGATTCATGTAGGTCAGAGTGTTTAGAGGACATTTCTTCCATAGAACTTTTCTTATGTTCACTGAGAAACACATGGAAGGCCATCATTTACAAGAGTCCAAGGAAGTAAACCAATTTAGCTGGATACACCCTGCAAATAATCATGGCTGTGCTAGAAAGGTAAAAAAGGGTATTTATTATTCAGACAACTAATAGCATCTGTCTTCTTATTCCAAGGAGCTTTGACATGCATTGAAATACTTTTTTGAGACATTAAATACCAGACAGTTAACAATACTAGTTGGGATTTATCTATGTTTTAAATAGCATAATCCAGTCAGCTTTGAGCCCTGAATATGAAGTATATTTTCAAAAGTAATTATCTTTTCTAGTTGATAGTACTGAAAAATTAGGTGACATGAGTACCTTCAAGGAGATAACTACATGGTTGTACAGAGGTAAACTCCTCAAGGAACTGTTTGTATCGGTAAGGACTTGGCATATATCTTTTCATGAGAAAAGAATATGCGGCAAGTATGTAATTTGTGAGCTAGTATGTGCTCTTGTGGGGTGTTTTCTATTTTACTTTTAGAGAACTGTCCCAAAGAAAACAAGACAGAAATTTTTGATTATGACATTATTTCATCTTATATCTGTACAACTTATCTGCAGTTTTGTTTGGCTTACCTGCTTTGAATCTGTATGCATATGCATGTATTGTTTTCATAAAATGGTGGCTATTTAAAAAAAAAAACCTAAGGAAGGGAGGGGGTCATTTGACCAATATTGTTTCTATTTCCATTCCTTTGTGCCTGTGATTTTGCTAAATATGACTATGCCTAAACTTAGAACTTATCCTTGGGGGTGTTTCTTATCTTTGCTAAAACGATGTTATTCTTTAGTCATTATAACTCTTAATAGAATTCGGGACTCATAGAATTCTGAGGTTGGTTTTATGTTTAGAACACTTGGACTTCCAGGCAGTTTCCTTTTACATTTATGCATGGCAATTTTTTGTTTGTTTGTTTGTTTGTTTGTTTGTTTGTTTTGTCTGTGTGTGGTGGAGTTAAGGGTGAGCAGGAGCTGAGGAAAAGAGAAGGATGGAGCTCAGGATGTCCAGAAGAGAAGCTGGAGGGCCATGGACCTCCAGCAGAGACTTGCCTGCTTGTCTTTGCTGGCCTGTCCTATCAGTTTCTCATTCCTTTTTTTTTTTTTGGTTTTTTTGAGACATGGTTTCTCTGTGTAGCCCTGGCTGTCCTGGACTCACTCTGTAGACCAGGCTGGCCTAGAACTCATTCTTTCCTCAATTTTCTCATCTGAAAAGGAGACCTTTGAGTTCAAATCACTAACTTTGTTTCAAGCTTTAAACTTCCTTTGGAAGAATTTTTTTCGGGGGGGGGAGCAGGGGGAATTTATTGGTACTGTTCAGTAGCTTCCTAAAATTACACGATGAATGGTTCATCACCTAGATCCCAGGCTACTATGGTTGGAATGTGGCTTTTCTTTCCCAAGACTCTGATCTCTATTATCATGTGTTAGAGGCAAGGCTAAGTAGAAGTGTTGGTTAGGACTCTCCCCTTACTTACCGAATGGCTCAATTCATTCTTGTGACTAATGGATTAATGAATGAATGGGCTATTCAGCAGCTGCTATAAAATCGAGTTCGGCTAGGTCTCCAATATGCCTTCTGTTTCCTGCCATGATGTCTGGCTGGTTCACGACTTGATAAACAAAAATCACCACACCCAGCTCCTTGTCTACAATCATAACCAAAATATACCTGTTCTTTACAGCTTAGCATCTATAATATTAGAGGCAGAAAGTGGATTCAGATAAAGCTTAAGTGTCTTATTTCAAAACCCTCTTTTTTTTTGGTTTTTCGAGACAGGGTTTCTCTGTATAGCCATAGTCCTGGCTGTCCTGGCTGTCCTCGAACTCAGAAATCCACCTGTCTCTGCCTCCCAAGTGCTGGAAAACCCTCACTTTTAATAGCTATGCTGTGATGTGCTCAGAAGTGCCTAGTCTGAACATTTATCAAGCAGGGCAGTGTTTGTTTCCAATCCCGGGGCCTGGCCTTGTAGATGATAGTTAAGGTCAGTGGTCTCTAAATCTGACTTCCACTCCCTGCTGCCTCAACAGGTGGCAACCCACTTCCATTACTGCAATGATAGCTTCCTGGTACACAGGACCTTTGCCAAAGCAGGGCAGAGTTTGTAAAGCTCTTAAGCATTTGCCCATTGCTGAACAGAAGTGCCATAAACGCATTCCTCCAAGAGGTTTCAGTCCGTTATCACTATGTGAGTTTTCTGTTCTTCTGAGGCACACATCTGGTTACACAGCACTCTTCATTATGTCAAATCTCTTGTTATTAAGGATAGAGGGATGCTATGATAGGAAAAGAGACTAAAAAAGAAAAAAAAGTTAAGCGGCTAAGATTGGGTTAGAGGTCAGCGTGACGTTAAGGTTTGTTTCACAGACCACAGTTTAAAAGGCAGCTCTCTACTTATAGTCCCTGCTAATTTCACTTTCTGCTTTCCTGAGAGAATTAGAACACCAACCTCACCAGAAGGGGGCTAAAAAACCCTCTGCTCAGGGAAGCCCGGACTTCCCAACCTACTCCGCAGGAGGGCGGGGCAAACGCCCGGCGGCCAATCCCCGCATCCGCACGTCGCGGTGTTCCCGCCCACTCCGCCCAGGCCCCGCCCTTCCCCGGGGGCTTCTGCCGCTGCTGCAGCCACGACGTCAGCATCTCCGAGACCCCTGGGTGGCGGCTGCGCTGTAGGCGGGCCTTGGCCCAGGCCGCGCGGCGGGGAGGGGCGGAGCGAGCGGCGGGAGCGAGCGGCGGGAGCGCGCGCCGGGCCCGCCTCGGCCGCCGCCGCCGGGAGATGATCTGGGCGGCCGCGGGCGGCCCAGGCTAGCGGCCCCTGCCCGTGCTGCGGCGGGCCAGGGCAGCGAAGGTCGCGGGGTTCGGGGGGGATCGTCCTCCTCCCGGCCTCCGGGAGGGGCGAGAGGGAGCCGCGGCTGATGTCAGGTACGGCGGGCGGAGGCGCCCGAGGGCTGCGGGTCCCCGGGCTCGGCTGCCGGCGGCGGGGCTACTGAGGGTACGGGAACGCCGTCCGCGGCCACATCCGCGCCGGCGCGGCCAAACAGGTGTCTCGGGCGGCGGGCGAGCGGCCGCCCTCGCGCTCTCCGCGGCCCGGCGTGTCCGGCCCGAGGCGTCCGGGGCGGGCCAGCGCCTAGCGGTCCTGCCCGCCGCCCCGCCCCGGCCTCCGCGCGCCCCGCGCCCGCCAGCTGTCTGCACTCAGGTGCGGGCACCTTCCGGCCGCTCCAGTCCCGAGTGCCTGCCGCCGTTGGACCGTCAGCTTTGTCTGGAGCGGGTCGATTATGGTTGGAACTTTCCCTGCCTTTCGTTGACTGAGTGAGCCAGCCAGGTGTGTTGGGGGCTTGCTACGCGCAGGATTTTTTTTTCTTCTTTTTTTTAAATGTGTTTTTATTTCTTTCCCATTTGGTAAGAGTGTGATGGCTTTCCTAGATGTTGGCTAGTTAAACAAACTTTGACTTTAGATACTCTCTAAATTAATTTAAGAGTGAGGATCGGGGGATTAATGCTTTTGAGCTCTGTCCACAGTCTTCTTACAAGAGTAAGACTTAGGATATTCTAAGATCCCTCACTTTCTGGAAAAAAAATTTATTTTCTCAATCTAAATCTTTGTATTCACGGTATTGCCTTTTAGTACATACTGACTAAAAACGTATTCTGAATTAAAAAGTTACAAAGTTGGAACTTAAGTGCTTCAAACTGAGTAACTAGGCAGTGTGGAAGGGACAGAAATATAGTAATTTGCAGGAAGTTGAGGAGAGACCGCAGATAGCTCAGCCTGGATGCCAAGAAAAAAATGCTGTGCACACTACAAGTTGTTTGATTCTGGTGGAAGTTTGGATTTAGAAGTGGAAACTTGAGTATTTAGAAGGTATTTAGACGGCACAGTTTTCCAGTCCCTTATCAGATAAATGTCAGATGAGCCGTGTGCACACGATATTGTGTGCTCTAAGCCTTGTATAGCATTTCTGCCAGCCATAGTATATATTTTGGTCCAGTTTAAATGAATATAAAGTTTGAGGTTACCAAACAGTTAACTCTTTTCACCATATGTTAAGTAAAACTGACTAAGGCAGGCAAGCATGACTCACTGAAAGTTCAGCGTTAGTGCAGAACTAACTTCAGTGTCTCGGATTTGCTTGAAATTGATGTTTTCCTCTGTCTTTTTACTCAGGGCTCAGCAGTTTACTAATGCTTTGCGGCCACTTCCCACGTTAACCTCTCTCCCTGCACTGTGCTCTTAAAAAAAAATCAGCCTACAGTTGTGAATAACTGTAATATCAAGCAGTTTAAGAGTACATATACTGGGTTAATGTTTGGCTAATTGTATTCAAAAGTATGTGCTGTATATTGCTTGTATGTTGATTTTGCTAAAATGAAAATTGTGTTATGCAGCTTAACTCTATAACCCATGATAATATAAAGTCAAATCTTTGGCGAAAGTGGTGGTTGAAATTTTGTTGCACTTCATCTATGAATCAAATGTGAATTGAAATTGTTGCCTTAATGCTTCTGTTTACCTATTACATTCAAAAGTTTTGGCTTTTCAGTACAAATATTTTAAAAGGGCTTTGAGATTTTTTTAACAGCTAGTTTAAAATTATGTCAAGGATAAAAGAAAGCTACCTGTTTTTAATTACCAAATCTGGTGGGACTAAGGTCTTCTTAAAAATTAAAAATTTAAATTATAACATACAAAGTGGTGAGATCCATATACATGTTTGTCATACTTTGCTTCTATTCGCTTAAAGAAAATCAAGACTCGCTGCATAAAATGTCAAGTTGGCCTTTTATCTTTCAATCCAATAAGAAACAAATGACCAAGTGTACTTAATTAAGTTTTTGCATCTAATTGAAATGTCACCTCCTTACCTGGTGTTGGGGTTGGGGCGGTGTAAGTCACTCAGCTGCAACTGCTTTTTTTCTGTTAGGTGTGAAACAGGAAGCTGTTCTTTATGAAATCAGGGAGTCCCATTAGGAGGTGGAGACACCAGGCAGAAACTTCAAATTATCTTGCACCTGCAGTGTGAAGTGTAGTAACTGTAGCGGAGAGGCAGTTTTGAGAGAGTCTGAATTTGGAAACCTGATTATTTTACAGTGAAAGCTGTCTGCTAATGCACATATTAACTATGGAATTGAAATATATAGAGCTCCGTGTGGTACCTTGCATTTTTGTTTACTGTGTTAGTTTTCTGAGGCTACCAACAAAGGCCCATTTGAGACGTTGGCAAAGCTGTGCTCAGAGGTTCTAGAACCTACTGTTACTGTAAGCTTCTGTGTCTAAGGTTGGCCTTTGCTTTCTTGTACACCCCTCCAGCCTCTGCCCCAGTGATCACCAGGCATCGTCCCTGTGTAGCGCTGCATCAAGGGAACTTGTGAGAAATGCACATTTTCAAAGTTCTCTTGATTGGGGATCAGATGCTTTGCTTTTAGGTGGGAAACAAGTGAAATGAGAAAAAAAAAAAAAGTGAGGCTGCTAGTGCCAGCTGGAGGTCAGACCCAGGGAAGCACAGAGCAGACAGTGTGGAACGACCAGGGATGCCTGAGCAGGGTGTTTGCAGCAGAGAGTCACAAGACCCTGGTGTGTGAAAGGAACACAGCAGAGTCCAAATTAAAAACCCGGTGGGGAAAACAGTATTAGGCAGTACTGAATACAGGTCATCTTAAGGTTTGGGCTTTAAAAAAAAAATGCTCCTCTACCCTCCCACTCCCACTTTTTGGCCCTGGCATTTCCCTGTACTGGGGCATATAAAGTTTGCAATACCAAGGGGCCTCTCTTCCCAATGATGGCCAACTAGGCCATCTTCTGCTACATATGCAGCTAGAGACACGAGCTCTGGGGATATTGATTAGTTCATATTGTTGTTCTACCTATAGCGTGGCAGACCCCTTCAGCTCCTTGGGTATTTTCTCTAGCTCCTCCATTGGGGGAGGCTTGGGCTTCTTAAAATGGTGCTAGGCAGGTGGTAGAAGCGTTTGAGGAAATGGGTGACAAGATCTGATTCCAGGTGATAGGATGACTCTGGAACACTAGCAGAAATAGCCAGAAGAAAGAGTGGTGAGAGGAAGGAGGAGTGCTGGCTGGAAGGTCGTTGCTGTGATTGTGAGACAGCTCACACCAGGGTGGAGGCAGTGGAGACAAGGTCACTGCACACATACACAATACAAACAGTGCACAAAGGCAGCTTTCCCTGTCACCTCCCTGTCTGCCTTAAAGAGAATCAATGTTGTAAGTAGCCTTATAGATTATTTCTGAGGTGATAGATATGAGAAACAGGTTAGAACAGGGGTGTGCCTTTGCTATTGTGGGTCAACATCAAGTGTCTTCCACAATTGCTCTCCATGTTTCGAGCTGGTCTCTCACTAAACCTGGAAGTTAGCTGGTCGGCAGGCCCCTGGGAGGATGGCCCTTGTGGCCCTGTTAACCCACTGCACATGGGTTCTGAGGGATTGAACTCGGGTCCTCACTGAGCCCTTGCTCCTTCCTCGTGCAGTGGTTCTTGACTAAAGCTGACTTACTCCTCCAAGAGGGCTTTGATCCTCATCCAGATAGAACTTTGGTTGTCATGACTAGAAGAAATGCTACTGTCGTCTAGTAAATACAGGCTTCGAAGCTTCTAAATGTCTGTAGAGTTAATAGGACAGCCCCCACAACAGTGCCACCAGCTAGCTCACACTGCCACTTGTACCGAGATTAAGAAAATGAGACTTCAAAGCACTTGAGGTGAGAATGTGAGCAGTGGAGGGAGGAGGGCATTTTAGTC
>CACVCL010018432.1:0-130107 GCA_902729485.2 Mus minutoides | reverse complement strand
CAATGTTAATAGGACAGCTTTAGGAAAAGAAAACATCTGCTAAATTTGTATAGTTTATGAGAAGCTTATATATGTATTATAAGGTATAAGATATTTAGTATACTTATATGTCCATGCCTGCATATGTATATATGCAGCAAGGCTCTGGTCAGTTGGTGGATTCTGTTCATGAATCTCAAGGCCACCATTTGAATGGGGCTTCCTGGAGCTTCATAAAGCCCTGTAAAAGCAGAACTACTAAAATTTCCCCGTAGCTTACCACTACTAGGTAATATCAGCAGCTCTCTGACACGGAGATACCTCCCCAGATCTGGACACATGGGGATTCCCTTCCCTTCCATCCCTAACCTCTCTACTCCAGTAAAGGCATATATATATATATATATATATATATATATATATATATATGTGTCACTTTACATTTGCCTACTACCTGTGACTTATGTTATAAGAAGGGGAGCATATTAGTAAAGAAAATTCTATAATCCTCAGCACTTAAAATAATTAACTTCTAAAGCCAACATATGGTGGTGTACACCTAGAGTCTAAAGCTGCTCAAGAAACTGACACAGGAGAATGGAATAAGTACAGTGGCTTTAGACCAGCTGTGGTAATATAGCAAGACCTTGTCGGAAACAACCAGATAAGCAAAGAATCTCTGATCTTTTATGAAGACTTTTTGATGCCCCTCCCTTCTGAATTTTAATGCTATACTTGATTTACCAGCTCTTGCTGTGCCTATATCAAATACTATTATTGTTTTTCGGATATTTTACCTGATGTGTAAGTTCTAAAATGAATACACGACTATATAGAGCCCTTTGGATGCCAGGGGCACATATGTGAAATTTTAGGAGTAGATTAATAAACCATAAAATAAAGTTATGGGGCATTATTGGAAAACACGATTGATGTTTTCCTCATAAACTTGGCAGCTTGGAATCTCATTAAAGTGAACAGTATCCCTGTTGTCAAATAAAATGGAAGTTTATTCATGAGTTTTATCACCAATACAATTTGGTCATTTATATTTATTTGTATTCATCGGGGTTATTTTCCAAAATAGATAAAAGCTAGAATGCTCACTGCAAAGTTAATGAGTAAGATGGCGAGTGGCTCAGTGAGTGGTATATCTGAGAGAAGCTGGAAGAACCTTGCTATGGACAAGATTGTATTAGACATGGCTCCGTGCCATGTACTTTAGTGGAGTAGCTTTGACTGGATCAAGGCATAGAAGTAAAACAAAGACTATGAAATGTGTATCTGTAAAGCAAGCAAGACCTTTAAAGGCATTTGTAAGGAAGGTGTAAACTAACTTATGAGTTGAACATAAGCAGTATGCAAATGAAAATATTTTACGTGAATAACCTGGACAATCATAATAGCTAATAAAACCTAGGATGTCCGAAGTGTGAACTGTTTTACAGTCAATGACATGGTTTGAAAAATGTACACCTGATCATAAAAAAATATGTATTAAATAAAAATGAGAAATTCTAATTTATAAAAAACATGTTAAATATTCATGTTCAAACATCATTGTATTTTCCTTTGCATTTATGCTGGGTACTTCCCCACCCTTGTGGTGCAACTTTCAGGATAAGGACCTTGTTTTGATCACTTGAGAATTCCTTTCATTGCAAATGTATTAATAAAGTGTACAACTACTCTTTAAAAGTAAGAAAGATGAAATAAAACAATCTGCTTATTCTCATATCATATAATAATGACCAGCTATTTCACACTTTCAATTTTATTTAATACCTTTTTTTTAATGTTCAGAACAAGAATGTTGTAAACTAACAGCAAATTTAGCTACCGGAAAAGAGACCTGGTGGCTGCTTCCCTGGAGCCATGAAATTATTCTTGGTTATCTGACTCTTATTTGACTAAAGCTTTCTTATTCATTTATAGCTTGGCTTCCTTTCTATCCCAAGCTGTTCTTTAGTAGATTGAAAGTATTTAACAGTAGATTGCTGAGCCATTCCTGCTTCTGATCCGAGCCATGGATTCTTCAAGTAATTTGTGCTTAGGAACTGATTATGTGAACTCTTAGCTTCCTTTCCATCAAAGGATCTCATTCTGAACATCCCCTTTCTCCTAGAAATACCATGGTGCCCTTGCTAGGTAAATATAGTGCTGTCTGAAATATTAAATCAATATATCAAACTAATTGCAAGGAGTCCAGACCTGACACCAAAGATGATCTGTAATACCAACTCCAGAGAGAGGTGATACTGCCACATGGCTTCTGAACCTCTTTGAACTGTACTTTTGAGACATGTGTTGCTCTAGCACAATTAGAATTTATTTTTAGCAAGAAAAATATTTCTGAGGTATCAGTGGCCCAATGTTCTTTCTTTTCTTTTTTTAAAGGAAAAAAAATGTGTCTGTAGCAAAATAACTCAATGGTCAACAAACAAAACACACCGTTCACTTTTATTTACCTCAATCAATCGTTTGAAGAAGCTTTAATACAACTTAGTTGCCAAGTTGATTGCCAAGAAGTTAATCTGACTCTGAGTTTTATTTTCCCCAGCGATATCCTTCATTTAGAATCTTGACTTGACAATATTCCAACAACTGCATCAAAGGGTTTTTTAATATAGGATTTGAGTTATAGGAAAACAAGGGTACAATGCGCTAAGGTAGTTTCCGTTCATGTGCAACAAGGAGGTCTGGACTATAATTTCCCTGCCGACTTCATCTTATCAGGCTCAGACAGAATTTAAGAAAGTCTAATAGTCTATAGAGTACTATTGTGAAACTTAGAAACAAGTTAAGCAGATTAATGAGAAAAGCGGTCATCGTTGGCTATAGCATCCTTCACACCTAGTTTTACCAGTCACTTTGTGAAATGCACACATATATAGCCTGTCTGTGCCACATCTCTTTTGGTCTCTGTAGGTTCAAAAATAGTTTTACATTGCAATATCATCCCAGCTGATGTGAAATCTAGAAAGCCTGAGGACCATCTTATTTTGTTGTATTGTGGATATTTGATTTGTAGATCAATGACTCAGACTAAGTACCTTCTTCCATCTCTATAGAATCTGGCATTTCCTGATGTTTTGATTCAAAGTTCAATTTCTTTCTTATCCTTGTATCTCATGCCTTTTGCCTTCCTTCTTCTTCCATATACTGACTTGCTCTTTCAATGGCTATATCACTGTCCAGTGTTGCTTCCTAATAGTGTCAAGAACAGCTTCAAGGTGGCATAGCTGCTGCTGTCAGCATATGTAGTACGCGCTTACGTAATCGTACGTGAAATAAGTAGAGAGTTTTCAACCTAAGGAACATTGATGTCACTTGTTAATTATTTGTAGAAAATTACAATAATTAAATTCTCAGATAAATAGTTCACAATGTACAATGGTTTGAAGGATGTAAAGTTGTCAGAAATCTGACAAAATTCTTCTCCTGTGTCTGAGGTCTGCTGCCTTGTTTATGTTCTAGTTTTTTTTTTTCCTGTTGTTATAATAAATGCCATGACAAAAAGCAATTTAGGGGAATACTATTTCAGCCTACAAGTTTCAGTCTATCATGAAGGGAAGCCAGGATGAGCACTTAAGAGTCAAGCAGGAACTTAAGAAGAGAACCTTTCTTATAAAGGCCAGGATAACAATCCCAGGGAATGGTGGTGTATACCATGGCCTGGTTCCTTCTGCATTAATTTACACTCAAGACAACCCCAGAACATATGACTGGACCAGTTTGATATAGGCAATCTCTCAATTGAATCTCCCTTCTCAGGTGACTTTAAGTAGAGCCAAATTGACAGCTAGAGATAACTAGGACAGATTTTTAAATATATAATTACATAGGGAGAAAAGGATAGAAAGAGGAAGGAAAGAGGAAAGGAAGGAACGGAGAAGGAAAGAAAGGAAGGATAAATGGTTGGAACACTTTATAAAATACTGGACAAATTATGGCATATATCTATGGCTAAGTAGCTTGGTACATAGTCACCAATAAGCATTCATACCAGAAACAAAATTTACTAGGAGTGGGATCAGACTTCAGAATAACCCATAAAGAATGATGCAACTCATATAAATTATATAAATGCATAATAAAATTCTATATGTTAGTTTTATTTAAATATGATGCAAATATAAGAATAATGGGAAGTTGGAAGCATGCCTATGCCAACTCATGTGCATCTGTAGAGTGTCTGTGTGCCTTCTCTGGGGAAAGAGAGAGGAACAAGAATTGAGGAAGAGATGCCAGCTATGCTGTAACATTATCAAGTTAAAAACAAACATGAAAGCCTAAATACTTTTAATTCATCGTGTTAGATTATCTGGATGCTAGCTGTGTTGCTATATTTCATGTTTTATGCATGAGTAGTTAAGAATAAAAGCATCATGGCAGTCATATTTTCTGTTAGTTTGTTTTAACTGGGGAAAAATAATCAAATGAGTGGATTTTTCTCAATACATAGATATGAGCTGTTAATTATTAAGGATTCCCAGATTGTCTCAAGAACTGCAAAGTCACAGAGCCATAATTTCCAATGTGTTCAGTAAAAGCTGTGCTAAGCTCATATAAGCTCTTTTTTAAAAAGAATTATTTTGGTGAAACTTGTCATAATAAAACCTAGGAAAGCTGCCTTGATTATTCTCATTTATAAAATGGATATTAGACACTGGTTTTATAAAACATTCTACTAGGCCATTATGGTCATAGTTAATTTTTTAAAGCTCATTGGGTAAACGATGCTATTACATGTGTGGTAAGGGACAAAAAAGAGAGAGCAGGGCAAGGAAGTTAGATGATGCAGCCCAGAGCTGCAGTGATGTGTGGATATTTATAGTACAGGGGTGGTTCCAGCCTCTCTATAGAGAGTCTTCCATTTATCATGTTCCTGTAGTAACCAGGCAGACCTAGGGCTGGCATGGATTTCATAGAAAGGGTCGGCCTCAGACAAACCTACATTTGAGCTGTGTTCAGCAAGGTGGTAAGATGTATTGCTTTCTGGAGCACAGCTGCCATATACCTGTGTAGGCAGTTGTGACTTCTGCTCAGGTATCTTTGCAGTGATTTTTGCTTTTATGGTTAGCTTTTTTTTCTCTCTATTCTGAAAATGAAGAAGGATGAAGAAGAAACACTAGTGTGTGAGCATCATGTTATGTGTACTTTATGGTGTGTGCTTTTGTGAATAGGAGAGCAGACAGAGTGCCAGTTCAAGTCTGGCCTGTATGAGACAAAGGACTAAGAAATGAAAGACACTGTAATTCCTGATCTTTATAAAATAAGATAGAGTTGTCTCTTACATACCAACAGTGTTGTCAGTTTTGTATCCCTCACTTGCAATGTTTCAACTTTTTGTATTCAATTTTTCAGATTTTGGAAGTTGACATTAGCCGACACAGGGTGACTCTAAGCTCCAACTCGAAACTCTGAAGTGGTCCATTATCTGAACCGCTTTGAGCTTGATGTTGCTGATCAGAAAGCTTGAGCATTTTGAACACTCCAGTGTTTCGATTTCTAGGATCTGGCAAAATGTGAGATAAAAGTCTATGATGAGAGGAGGGATACAATTGCTTACACAAAGCACAGACATAGAGCAATGGGCTTTCCAAGAATAGCTTCTGCATAGATCATGGTGAAGTGAACTATCAAAAAAGAAATAGAAGAAATGGCTGATTTAGTAGTATTTTTTTAAATTTTCTTTTCTTTTTTTTATTAGATGTTTTCTTCATTTACACTTCAAATGCTATCCCCTTTCCTAGTTTCCTTACTGAAAATCCCCTATACATCCTCTGTCCCATTCTACTCTGGGCAGGTAGGCCCCACCCCCTGGGTATTCCCCAACCCTGGCACTTAAAGTTTCTGTGAGGCTAGGCACTTCCTCTCCCACTGAGGCTGGAAAAGGCTGCCTGATTAGGAGAACATATCTTACTTACAGAAAATAGCCCCCATTCCAGTTCCTCAGGATTCACATGAAGACTAGGGTGGCTCCGAATCTGAGAGCCCCAAAGGTCCAGGTTAGTTGAGTCTGTTGGTCTTCCTGTAGAACTCCTATCTCCTTTGGGTCCCATAATCCTTCCTCCTACTCTTCCAGAATAATCCACAGCTCTAATCTGAGGACATGCTCCTGTCTTCAAGCATAACAGGGTATCATTAATAGGGTTATGGATTGATGCTTGCCCATGGGATAGGTCTGTTGGTTGGTCATTCCCTCAGTCTCTGCTCCATCCATGTGCCTGCATTTCTTGTGGAGAGGATGAATTTTTGGGTTGAAAGTCTTATGGGTGGGTTGGTGTATATCACCTCACTAGGATTTCTGCCTGGTGGGTGATTTCTTGAGGTGGTTTCTTCAGGTTCCACATCCCCAATGTACTGAGTCACAGCTAAGGTTATACCCATTGATTCTTTCTTTCTTTTTTTTTCTTTTATTCAAGAAAATATTTTATTTTATACATTAATACTAACTATACACAAATATATATGCTATAAAACAGTAAAATTGTTTTTAAAACATCGAGAAATAAGAATATCATGAAACAGGCTTGTGCCTATTAAAAATTCTCTTTTTTTTATCTTTTTTTATTAGATATTTTCTTTATTTACATTTCAAATACTATCCCAAAAGTATCCTATACCCTCCCCCCGCCCTACTCTCCTACCCACCCACTCCCACTTCTTGGCCCTGGTGTTCCCTTGTACTGGGGCAAATAAAGTTTGCAAGACCAAGGGGTCTATCTTCCTAATGATTGCCAACTAGGCCATCTTCTGCTACATATGCATCTAGAGACATGAGCTCTGGGGGTACTGGTTAGTTCATATTGTTGTTCCACCTAAAGGATTGTAGACCCTTTCAGATCCTTGGGTGGTTTCTCTAGCTTCTCCATTGAGGGCCCTGTATTCCATCCTATAGATGACTGAGAGCATCCACTTCTGTATTTGCCAGGCACTGGCATAGCCTCACTCGAGATAGCTATATCGGGATCCTTTCAGCAAAATCTTGCTGCCATATGGAATAGTGTCTGGGTTTGGTGGCTGATTATGGGATGGATCCCCAGGTGTTGTAGCCTCTGGATGGTCCATCCTTTCATCTTAGCTCCAAACTTTGTCTCTGTATCTCCTTTCCATAGGTGTTTTGCTCCCTATTCTAAGGAGGAATGAAGTATCAACACGTTGGTCTTCCCTCTTCTTGTTTTTCTTGTGTTTTGCAAATTGTATCTTGGGTATTCTAAGTTTCTGGGCTAATATCCACTTATCAGTGAGTTCATATCAAGTGACTTCTTTTGTGATTGGGTTACCTCACTAAGGATGATATCCTCCAGATACATCCATTTGCCCAAGAATTTCATAAATTCATTGTTTTTAATAGCTGAGTAGTACTCCATTATGTAAATGTACCACATTTTGTGTATCCATTCCTCTGTCGAGGGGCACTACTGGAATGAAGATCCAGTAATACCTCTCCTGGGCATATACCCAGAAGATTTTCCAACTGGTAATAAGGACATATGCTCCATTATGTTCATAGCAGCCTTATTTATAACACCCATTGATTCTTGAGTGCTTCTCTTATCCCAGGTCTCTATCTCATCCTGGAGATGATCGCCCCAACTTCCTCAATCCTGTCAGTAGCAGATTTCCATTCATTTTCATGGCTATTTAGCCATCTTTCCTATCCTTGTCACACATGATCCTAAAGCTCCCATTTTCCTCCTAATCCCTCCCAGTTCCCTCCTTCCATCTGCCTCTTCTGATTAATTTATTTCCCCTTCTAAGTACCCTGTCAAATTTACTGCCCCCACAGCTCCCCACAAGAGAGGTGTGTGGCTATCAGTCATGTAGGAACATCACCAAGCCTTCCCACATGCAAATAAGGTTCCTCCCAAACTCTCATTCCAGGCTAATGAGAGGTACCCTGAATTGCCCCCCAAACTGTGTATATAAATCTTATCCAGAGAATTAAAGATGTGCAAGAACTACTCTGTCATCTGAGTCTTTTAAAGATTTATTTATTGTTATACATAAGCACACTGTAGCTGTCTCCAGACATGCCAGAAGAGGGTGTCAGATCTCATTACAGGTGGTTGTGAGCCACCATGTGGTTTCTGGGATTTGAACTCGGGACCTTTGGAAGAATAGTCAGTACTCATACCCACTGAGCGATCTCACGAGCCCTATCTGAGTCTTTTATTCCAAGAACTGTAACGCTTGGGAAGAGATCTTCTCTCCCAAATAGCCAACTGAGGTCCTGCCACACTCTTCTCATTCAGCACAGAGAGACTCAGAGTTACAGAGCAGCCTAGAAGGCATGGCAGAAACTTTGTTTCCCTGCCGGCACTTGCTTTCCTTCTCTGGAACTCTCACACCAGGCCTGGCCAGAGATCTCTGTGGAAAACCTCTGGTATCCAGGCCCACAGCAGAAATCTCCTTATAACCAAATTTAAGGTAGCTCATGACTTTGAAAGGCATTTTACCACTAGATTGAATTATATTTATCGTTAGATTTAATGCTTTCCATCTTGTATCATTTTTCTTTTTGTATGTGTGTATATGTAAATGCAATGATATATTTGTATATTCTGGTGTATATATGTAAATATATACATTTCCATGTGTGTGGGTACATGTGGGTACATGTATTTGTATGACACATATGTGCATGTCTGTAAAGGCTTGGGGTTGACGTTGGGGTCTTCTAACTTGCTCTGAACTCTGTCCCCTGCAGCAGCAACTTTCAGTTGAAGCACTAGCCAGTTTGCTCCAGGGATCATCTCCACCTTCTGAACTTGGCATTTACTTACATATGTGGATCCAAACTCCAGTCCCCATCTTTGCTGAGCCATGTTTCTACCGTGGAACCCTTTCCCCAGCCACATGCTTACCTTTCGAAACAAAGTTAGAACAATATCGACTCCTACTATTCTTTCTTTTTCTATTTTCTATTTTATTTATTTGCATTTCAAATGTTATGACCTTCCCTGGTTTCCCCTCAGAAAATTCCTTATCTTATCCTCCCTTCTCCTTCTTCTATAAGGGTGTTCCCCTACCCATCCACACACTCCTGTCTCCCCACCCTGGTGTTTCTCTACTGAGGACCAAGGGCCTCTCCTTTCATTGATGCCAGATAAGGCCATCCTCTGCTACATATGCAGCTGGAGCCATGGGTTTCTCCATGTGTACCCTTTGATTGGTGGTTTAGTCCCTGGGAACTCAGGGGTGGGGGAGGGTCTGTTTGATTGGCATTGCTCTTCTTATGGGGTTGCAAACTCCTTCAGTTCCTTCCATCCTTTCCCAAACTCATCCATTGGGGTCCCCATCCTCAGTCCAATGTTTGACTGCAAGCATCTGCATCTGTATTTGTCAGATTCTGGCAGAACCTCTCAGGAGACAGTTATATCAGGTTCCTGTCAGCAAGCACTTCTTGGTATCAACAATTGTGTCTAGGTTTGGTGTTTGTATATGGGATGGATCCCCAGGTGGGGCAGTCTCTGGATGGCCTCTCCTTCAGCTCTGCTCCATACTTTGTCCCCATATTTCCTTTCAAAAGGAGCAACTTTAGGTTAAAAATTTGGAGATGAGTGGGTGGCCCCATCCCTCAACTGGGGGCCTTGCCTGACCTCTGAATATGGTCTCTGCAGCTTTGTCCTCCCCTTTGTTGGGTATTTCAGCTATCGTCATCCCAGTTGAGTCCTGGGAGCCTCTTACTTTTCTGGCATCTGGGACTTGCTGGTAGCTACCCCCAGTTCCCCATCCCCTATTACTACCTACCTCTGTTCAGTTTCCTAATCCTCTGCCTATCATCTCATCGCCTCCCACACCTGATCCTACCCCCACTCCTGGGCATATACCCAAAAGATGTTCTGACATAAAACAGGGGTGCAGGGTAAGAGGAGGCATGATTCCTATTTTTCAAGTAAGTACTTCAGACATGTGGCTTTCCATTATCTACCTTTTCTCTAGATCAAGGAAATAAATGGTAGTCATTGTTTCTGTAAGCATTTGCACCCTCTCCTGAGCATTCATTTGCCTATAGTAGTAACTTTCTTTTGTTATTTAATAACCACATGCTGTAAAAAAAAATCTTGCTTTCTAGTCTTAGATGCATAACAATGTCAGGAAAGCCAATTTGAGGGTATAAGAAATGATTACCTCATCTTCCTGTCCTTAACATCTGAATCAAACAAAACAGAGAGAAAACAGAACATGGAAAAACATCTTGGGTGGGTGCTACCTTTTTAGCATATCCCTATATCCCAAAGGACAAATATTTCACCTTTCCCTTGACAGACTGTAGAATCTGGCTGAAGTTTTCATTGCATTAGTTACTTTTCTCATAGGAGCATTTAAGGGAAAGGGGGATTTGACAGACAGTTTCAGATTATCATCATGTGAAGACATGGAAGCAGCATTACATCATGGTCAAGAAACACACCACTCAAGCTGGTATCAGTGAGCTCTGGCAAGATGCAAGGTGGATATAACTGTCAGGATCCCTCATGATAGAGAAGATGGCTCAGTGGATAAATCTCTTGTCCTTCAAAGATGAAGAGACCAACACTGATTTAAATACCAGATGGGCATAGTGGTCTACTTATAAGTCCAGTCTTCAGATAACCTGTGGAAACAGGTTATCTCAAGATCTAGAAGACTACATGGAATGGCTGTATTCGTGAGCCCTGTGTTCTACTAAAGTTCTCTGTCTCAATAAATAGCAATTGAGGAAGACATCCAACATTAGTGTCTGGTCTCTACATGTCCTATAATTATACATGCTACTGTATCCACACACATACACATGTGTATGTCACACAGAGAAAAAAGGGAAAATATGCCTCACATCTGTTGGCTTGGTCACAAGTCTCAAAAGTTCCGCAGTCTCTCCAAAGAGCTCCAGAATTTGGACAACAAACATTCTAACTTGGGAGTCTGCAACATTTCACACTGCAACCTCAGTGATGGTCTTTTTTTTTTTTCCATTTTACCAGGTTACCAAACTACACGTTTAATTTTGATGAACACCCAGAACAAATCTAGAAGGATCAGAGAGTGCCTCTCTTAATTCCCAGAATATTTTCCTCTGAATATTGATTATCACCATGGTGATGAAAGCTGTAATAATTTGGGACATACCCAGTGCTGTTATTTTTTCAGTTAGGAGTGCTTTTAATGTCTAGTACCAGAGAACTCGGATAATAGTAGTTTAGAGTAATAGCATTCATATTTCTTAATTAAGAAAATGTCTAGTTAGATGCTTTTTTCTGGTATTGATTTAACTTTGTCACCAAAAAAAAAAAAAAAAATCCAAGCTTTTCTTTCTTTTCCATTCATTGATCAAGTTATATGCAGGCAAGTCACCTCAGTCCCAAGATGACTGCCACAGTTCTGGATATAGTAATTGTATTCCAAAGCAGAAATCATGAGTCAGAAAAAGTGAAAAGCTTTTTTAAGCCTGGATGATAGCAACATTTGGTTTTATTTTTTTTTCTATTTAAGGAATATTTAAAGAAATGTTTGAAGAAAAATTCTCTTTAGTTAGAAGAACCTCTCTGGATATATTCAAGCCAACTTAGCCAAATGTTTCCTTGTGAATACTTACTAAGCTGGTAATATAATAGCCCATTTTAAAAAATCAGTTTCTTCATTATCAACGTGCCGTGATCACAATTATCTAAAAAACAAAACAAAACAAAACAAAACAAAACAAAACAAAACCTCTTAGAATCTAGTGTAATATTGTTATCAACAGAGAAAAGTAGAATGATGGTCAATACACATATATGGCATATATGATGTTATTATATTAACCTATTCACATAAATGTTTTTTTTCTAGTTCTTTAATACTTAATAATGTTGCCATATTGGTTTGAGAATTAAGGGAAATATTTGAGATAGAAATAATTTCATTTGAACTCCAGGTAATTAGATCGCTGCTTGAAAGATTGGTGGGTTTTTCCAGTGTCCTATGTGACTTCTCAGACCCATCTTTATCTAATCAAACCAGAGCAAGGGCTGAAAGCTTCTTGACATCTCATGGCCCTTCCTCCACATGTACAATGGGACAACCAGAACCTCTCCTCTCTCTCAACTCAGACCAAGTATTGTATTTATTGATTTAAACAGCTTATCTTGAAAATCACATTTAAACATGGACAGTGTTGACTGCAAACACTGCTTTCAGAGTCTCCTTGATTCTCTTCTGTTTCCATGGCCACTCACTCTAATCTCTAATTCATGGTCTTATCTCAATTTTACCTTCTCTAGCTACTGAGCTCCCTGGAGCTACAACCTGGATTTTATCCTTGTTCTGTTTCCCCTACTCCTTCAGCCATCTACTTCTTGCTAATGTCATTTATTTACTCATTTTTAAAATTGCATTTATTTATGTATTATGTATGCAGGTATATTTTTACACATTTAGCATGATTTGTGCATGACCATGTGTTGGTCAGAAGTTGATTCTCTCCTACCACATTGAACCCAGGGACTGACCTCAGGTTTGTCCAAAGCAAGTGTATTTACCTGCTGACATATCTTGCCAGTCCCTAGCCCCTCATTTATGTCATCTGCACAGCCACCACCCTTAACCTTCAGATGCATTTGTTCAACTGCCTACTTTTTTGTCTCTTCTTAATGAGCTTATTGTTATATCTAAGATGTAGCTTGTAAAAGCCCCCCAAACTTACAAGGTCTTCATTGTCTAACCTCACAAAATGTGCCTCAGTCTCTCTAATTTGTAAGACCTGAACAGTGTGTAACCTCGTGCCTAGATTTCCCTTTCACCATTCACTGTAGTTCAGTCCCACATCGATGGAAATCCTCTAGCTCCTACTTCTACACAGCCTCAGATCTGACCACTCCCACCATGAGAAAGGCTACCAACCGAGGTCATAAGCATTGCTTTTGTCTGTGGACTACTCTTATGGCTTCAACCTGGTCATCTCAGTTTCTCAGGTTCCTGCTTCTCTAGATCCCATTGACAAGAGCCCTTTCATTGCCAGATTCAGCAGCCACTCCACTACCCAAGACCTCTGTGGTGCTCAGTGTCAAATTCAGAGCTCTTAAAATTCTTGAATGGTATGGAGGTGTCCTACTAACTGTATGTGACTTTTACACACACACACACACACACACACACACACACACACACAAAGCTTTCCTTATTAGGTCATACTCTCATTTCTTTGTATTCCACAAACATATCAAGCATCTATTAATTAGTTCAGATTGAATCACCTTGGCTCTGACTGGAAATTCTTCAGTTCATGGGCCACCCCATCATTCCCCTTGTATGTTTTCTCAATTGTTACCTCATAAGAAAATATTCCCCATAAGAAATATTTTATTGATAATAATTTAAATTCTAATAATTTAAAATTCTTGGGAAGTATTCTTAATTTCTCCTGATTTTTGTCTTCATAATATTTATTATTATATAGTTTACATTTCTCTCAATTTCTCAAGCCCTCATCCTTTCCCTGCCTATCTTCCATCCTTCCTCTCCTCCTTCTGTCTGCACTATATGCTGCCTTTCCTTCTTTTTTGTTTGTTTTTCTTCCTCTTGAATTCATGCCCTCCTTTACCGCCCCCCCCATTTCTTTCTCTCCCCCTTTTTTTTACTCTTCAAACTGGAGCCAGTGTTTTTGCATATCATTTGTTTACATTAGACTTTAGTTAATGTCTGCACATCCCCATGACTTAGATTAAAAAAATTTTTGAGAGTCACATAATTCAACTCCTCTTTATAAGTATGTATATATTTATGTATTACTCCTAAACCAAAATATGGATACAAAATAAGAAGGAACACTTCACTAGAGATCATAAAATTGAGCGTGTATTTCTTGTAAATAATGAATTATGAGTGTATAATACATTATAAATAATTAATAATTAAAATGTAATGCTCAGATTTTTATTTTCATTTTTAAGATTTAAACATTTTAACCTTATGAGAATTTCATTTATGAATATTGTACTTACATCATTTTCACACCACTCCCTCCCCTTCCAACGCCTTCTTTTTCCCTCCATCAAATTTACTTCCTCTTTTTTAATTATTATTGTGACATACATACTCAAATGTGTACATATAGACCTGGTGAGTACATCTAGTGCTGCCCTTATGTACCTGTGTTTAAGGCTGACCTCTTGGGATTAGATAACCTAACAGGAGGCTTGTCCTTGGAAAGAACCAGTTCTTCCTCTCTCCACTGTCATTAATTGTCTGTAGTTCTTCATCTAGGGATGGTACATTGTGAAATCTCCCCCATTCACATTGTCCTTATCTATTATTAAGATTTCATAGCTACAGTGTCTCTGTCATGTCTAGAAGACATTCTCTACAAATAGACTGGTCCTATGGTTCTGCATCCCCCCCCCCATTTTTTTTTAATTTTCTCTTAGCCTTAGCTGTAGGGGTTGCTTTGTACCAATTGGAACTGGACACACCAACATCATTTGCTCTGTACACTTTTTTTAAATTGGATATTTTATTTGTTTACATTCCAAATGTTATCCCCTTTCCTGATTCCCCCCCCCAAGAAACCTCCTATCCGTTCCCCCTCCTCATGCTTCTATGAGGGTGTACTCCCACCCATCCAGCCACTCTCGCCTCCCTGCCCTCTCATTCCCCTACACTGGGGCATCGAGCCTTCATGGGATCGAGGGCCTCTTCTCCCATTGATGCCCCTACAAGTCCACCCTCTGCTATATGTACCTATATGTGTACTCCATGGTTGGTGGTTTAGACCCTGGGAGCTTTGGTTGGTTGATATTGTTTTTCTTTCTATGAGCTTCAGCTCCTTCACTCCTTTCTTTAACTCCTCTACTGGTGACCCTATTCTCAATCCAATGGTTGGCTGTGAGCATCTGCCTCTGTATATGTCAGGTTCTGACCGAACCTCTCAGGAGACATCTGTATCAGGCTCCTGTCACCAAGCACTTGGCATCACAATAGTTTCTGGGTTTGGTGACTGTATATGGGATGGATCCCCAGGTGGGGCAGTCTCTGGATGGCCTTTCCTTCGGTCTTGTCTCCACACTTTGTCTCCGTATTTCCTCCAGTGAGTATTTTGTTACCCTTTCCAAGAGCAAAGTCCTACTTCCTCTTGAGGTTCATGTGGTCTGTGAATTGTATTTTGAGTATTCCAAGCTTTTGGGTTAATATCCACTTATCAGTGAGCACATACCATGTGTGTTCTATCCATTTGCCTAAGACTTTCATGAAATCATTGTACTGAGTAGTACTGCATTGTGTAAATGTACCGCATTTTCTGTATCCATTCCTCTGTTTATTTTTGATTTTGAGTATGTGGATGCTTGTGTATCTGTGTGTGGCCGTGTGCACAGGAGTGCAGACACTGGTAGAAGTGAGAGGAGGTCCTTTGATCCCCTGGAGCTGGAATTAGAGACCATTGTGAGCTTCCAGGCATTGTTGGGGTGGGAACTGAACTCAGGCCCTATGCAAGAGCATCAAGTGCTCTTAACTGCTGAGCCATCTTTCTAGCTCCATAATTGTAATTTGTCTTTTTAGATTTATTTTCATCTTACTTGTATGAATGTTTTACCTGTATGTATGTATGTATGTATGTATGTATGTATGTATGTATATATGTATACATGTATAAGTACTATGTGGGTACAGAGCTTACAGAAACCAAAAGAAGATACCAGGTCCTGTGGAACTTGAGCTGCCTATGTCAGCCTCCTTGTGGGTGAAGAGAACTGAAGCAAGGTCCTCTGCAAGGGAAACAAGGGTCTCTAACTATTGAGCCATCTCTCTTGCCTCTATGCTTGTTGAGTTGTCTTGTTTCAAGTGACGGTCCAAGTCTGGATTAGCAGACATGAGATAAAGCCTGGGAAATGCAAGTAAAAGAAAAGAACCAGAGTGAACTAACTGAACAAGGATACGAGTCATACTGGAAGATACTGGGTTTGGTGACAAGAGACCCCCTAGTCACACCAAGTTCAGTTCCCACTTAGCTGTCACCTGCTTCACATGGAGAGTGTACACCCACAAAGATAGTTTAACTTACTATTTAGTGTTGTTAGACTGTTTGGCTTGCCTCAGCCAAAGTTCCTTGATTTATAGTGCCACCTTGAGCTACTGTCCAAAGGCCAGGTCAGGAGCCAATCTGCTGAGCAGACTGCTTGTTCGCCCAGCTGCTTACTCATCAGAGGCTCTGAGCTGCTTCTCCCAGGCCTTTGTGATTGGCTGGGCTCCTCCCTCCCACACAGCCTCCTTTCATCAGCACAGGATCAGCCTTTGCCTCTTGTGAGGGTTATTTAGAGATGATTTTCTTCTTGTTTCCCCCTCTCTCATAAAATCCTACAGACCTGTTTTCTGCAGGCAGCCTCTATGTCAGAGTTTTGCACTTTCTCTGTTTTGTCAAAACTTCAGTAGACTACAGACCTTATCGCGTCTATTGAATGTCTGCAATTACCAAATTAGTTTAGGCCTTTGCTTCCTGCTATGATTCACTTACAATTATGACTTGTAAAACTACCCATCTTTCCTGTTTAAGCTAACATGAGCACTGTGAACCAGAGCAGTCTTGCAGTGGACAGATGAGCCTCTGGAAAATGCTGCCAAGCGAGGAAAATCATTTGAATCTCATTAGTCCCTCAAAATACGAAGAAAACTCAAATGAGAAAATTGCCAGGCTTCCAGTGTGCAGTGAACACCAATTTGTAAATGTGGGCTGCACAAATTTAAAGTCCTTTATATGTACAAGGTAAATTAAATAACTAACAAACACATGGCAGAAGCAATTACTTTTTTATCTCTGCAAGTATTTGAAGTAAGGAGTCTGTCCCAGTATCTTTAACATTAAAATTAATACTTGTTGAATTAAGCATAATTGCAAGCAAGAGCTTGATGGTGTTGCAGGAGGATCTAGGGATGAATTAAATTAAGTACTTGAAGAATACGGGTATTCAATGTGTGGCTGGTTTCATTTGGAATATTCTGTTTAATCTGTTTTTCAGTAGGGTAAATAAGACAAAAAATAAAACCACTTGGTTTTCACAGCAAAAAAATATAATCATATGGGTGGTCTTAACTATGTTCTTAGATAAACTCTTAAGAAAAGTTTTAGAAATGTGTAACATTTAAATAAATTAGCTACATTGTTGGTGATTCATATTTATTTAAAGAGATAAAATTACATTGAATGAGTTATTTATGGAAAACGTGGCCCATCACTTTTCCTCCAGCATACCATATTCCCATTGCCTGGGATGGGGAAACTGATGTTTGTAAACAGTCCAGTTATGAGACAACTTTCTCCTTCTCTGCCCTTTATAGAAAAAGAGAATAAACTGGGATTTCCCATGATGCTCTTGGATATTGAAGGGGAAATTTACAGATGTAAAAGCACACAAGTGATATATGCAATATAGATATTTACTTTTAACTGTTCTTTCTGATTCTACACTAGGTTGGTCTACCCCAACTCAGGCAGGTCTCAGGAGCAGCAGCTTGTACATGACAAATGTTCTTTCCTTATGGTGACAAAATGTTTGGGGGCAACAACATAAAGAAAAAAAAGGATTTATTTTGGGTTACAGTTTTCAGGGGTCTAGTCTATCATAGTGGGAAAAGCTTGGAAACTGTAGCGGCTTGGGTTGTGGTGGTAAAAGCTTTCAGGTAGTGCTTTTACACTTTGGCTGGTCAGGAGCAGGCAGCATGGGTTGGAATGGAGTCAGATTATAAGCCCTCTCTCCAGCAGTCTGTCTCTGCCAGGTGGCCCTACCTTGCTTAGGCTTCATAACTTTTCAAAACAGCATCATTATTTGGAGACTAAGACTTAAAGCCTGTGAGGGGAGTGCTCAAATCATAATCAGCACACTTAGAACCCCATCAAATCTTTGGTGATCCCAGAATTCTTAATTTGCATGTATAGGGTTTTCGTCATCAAATAGCAATGCCTAATAAAATTTTTTAAAATTTTTATTAGATATTTTCTTCATTTACATTTCAGATGCTATTCCAAAAGTCCCCTATAACTTCCCCCCACCCTGTTCCCCAACCCACTCACTCCCACTTCTTGGCCCTGACGTTCCCCTGTACTGGGGCATATAAAGTTTGCTAGAGCAAGGGACCTCTCTTCCCAATGATGGCCGACTAAGCCATCTTCTGCTACATATGCAGCTAGAGACATGAGCTCTGGGGGTACTGGTTAGTTCATATTGTTGTTCCACCTATAGGGTTGCAGACCCCTTCAGCTCCTCAGGTACTTTCTCTAGCTCCTCCATTGGGGGCCTTGTGTTCCATCCTATAGATGACTGTGAGCATCCACTTCTGTATTTGCCAGGCACTGAATGTCTGGTAACTTAATGCTTTATAAAGAAGACAGAGTTTTACTTGGGATTATTTAGCTTCTTATTATGATCAATCTTTTTAAAAATTTAAGATTTATTTTCATATTTTGTAATGATCTGTATGGACATATCGATGTGGGTATATGCGTGTGAGTGAAGTACCCATAGAAGTCAGAAGAGGGCATTGGATACCCTTAAGATGGAGCTAGAAGTTTTTGAGCCAGCATATGGATGCCGGGTCTTCTGAAAGATCAGTCAGTGCTGTTAACCACTGAGTCATCTCACAAGCCACTTATTCCTTGTTTCCTAAACGAAAATGTTTTGTTTCTTCATGCCAAAGAGTTTTCTGAAGTCAGTATGCTAAGATGAAAGTTGTGAACACAAAATGATCTGTGCATGTTAGTAGGTTACTCCTGATCTTATTTTAAAGATTTCTTGTTTTATTTTATTTTATTTTATGTGTATATACACTGTGTTCAACTCTATATTTGTCTTATAAATATCATGCACTAATCTCTTGGACCACTTGAGCTCCCTGAGTGTGTATCTGTGCACCACAAATGTGCAAGTGTTCTTAGAGGTCAGAAGAAGGCATCAGACCCTTGGAACTGGAGTTGTAGGTGTTTGTGAGACCTCCAGTGTGGGTCTGGGAGCCAGATGAGGTCCTCTTCAAGACCATCAAGTGTTCTTAACTGCTGAGCCAATTCTTTAGCTCCACAATCTTACTTTAAAAGAAGTCTATTTTACTGGATTCATGATGACAATAAAATACGGGTATAGTCAAAAACTTTGCACTCCAAAGTAATGTCCATTCTCCTTGACTAGTGTACTTTAACTTTCTTTCATTTGTTTTACAAATGTTTATTGAGTAGATTCTATATATCGATGAAATTATTATCGTTCTGATTATATTAGTAAGATAATTATAGGAGCCCCTGTTACTTGAAGTAACACACAACAGAGTATAAATATTGATAATAATTTTAGAAACGTGAACAGATGGTGAAATACATCATTTTGCTTAAAAATTTAATCGTGAAACAAAACCAGAGGAAAAATGAGTAATATTTTGGTGTGTGTGTTTATGTGTGTATGTGCATGTGCATGCACATGTGTGTGCATCTGTTTGAGTTTAAAGGCTGAGACTCACATTGGGTATCTTTTTCCATTTCTCTCTGTGATTTGCAGTGAGACAGGGATTCATGCTACCCCCAGTTTGCCTAGTCTATCTTACCTGTGGGAATACAGGTAGGCCACCATGGCTACATGAGTGCCAGAAACTAAATTTAAGTCCTTGACTTATCAAAGGTTTATTTTTGTTTGACATGTATGAGTGTTTTGCCTGCATATATGAAAGTGTGTATGGTGCCCAAGGAGGCCAGAAGAGAGTTCTAGATTGCCTAGAATTGGAATTATAGTTATATGAGCTGCTGTGTGGGTGCTAGAAACCAAACAGGTCCTCTGAAGGAGCAGCAAGTGCTCTTAATGTCTGAGCCATCTCTCCAGCCCCATTATTTAGAAAATTTAAAATGTCTCTAAAATAGATTTGTTATTATCATTATTACTAATCAAGATCATGATAACAATGTGTTTTAAGACAAAGTTTGGATCTAAGACGAAAGGATGGACCATCCAGAGACTGCCCCACCCGGGGGGTCCATCACATAATCAGCCACCAAATGCAGACACTATTGCATACGCGTCAGCAAGATTTTGCTGAAAGGGACCCTGATATAGCTGTCTCCTGTGAGGCTTTGTTAGTGCCTGGAAAATACAGAAGTGAATGCTCACCGTCATCTATAGGGTGGAACACAGGGTCCCCAATGTAGGAGCTAGAGAGAGTACCCAAGAGCTGTAGGGGTCTGCAATCTTATAGATGGGAGTACAATATGAACTAATCAGAAACCCCAGAGCTCATGTCTCTAGCTGCATATGTATTAGAAGATGGCCTAGTTCGCCATTATTGGGAAGAGAGGCCCCTTGGTCTAGCAAACTTTATATGCCCCAGTACAGGGGAATGCCAGGGCCAAGAAGTGGGAGTGGGTGGGTAGGGAGGGGAGCAGGGCAGGGGGGAGAGTATAGGGGACTTATTAGAAAACACTTGAAATGTAAATGAAGAAAATATCTAATAAAAAAAAACCAATGTGTTTTAAACAAGGTGTTTTTTCAATACTCAAGCAAATAATAAAAAAAGTTTAATAGGATATTTTTGAGTAGGTATTGTTTGCACATGCTACAATATGTAAACTCAATGAGGCACAGTTTCTTTTTCCCTATTGTTATTTCAAGTCACCTAGGCCCTACTCCAGCCCTCTCTTATAACTAGGTTTTTATCTACTGCAATTATTATTATTGCTAATTATTGTATATATGATGTATGTAACAGTACGTGTGTGTAAGTCAGACCTACTCCGTGGAGTCAGTTATCTCCTTCTACATTTATGTAGATTCCAGGAACCAAACTGGAGTTGTTAGGCTTGGGCCAAGTGCTTTTCCCTGCTAATCCATCTCTCTAGCTAGCTACTATGTTCTTGTAGCTCCACTTGATGTTATTCTGAAGGACTGTCTCAAATGTCACATACATACAAGGTTTTGCTTTGCCTTTCTTTAATGCATATAAGAAATAAAGAGATGGCTCCAGGTTCTGAACATCTCGAAGGTTACAGTTGAGGCTGAGTGTGCTGCCAAGAGCTCCTAGTGGAGGCTTATGGAAGCCATTTTTGTATTTGTCTGGCTATGTGTTTGTGGAAACACACAGAGAACAACAGAAGGGAACAATGAGTTCTAGTGGACAAATACATTCCCTGCTCTCTAGTCCACCTTGGTGCCCACTCAACCTGACTTTTCTACTAATATTTGTCTTTCTGGAGTAATACTGTTTTTAACAAATCGTATTGTAAACGAAGGACGAAATCCAGAAATATGGAATTGTGAAGCATGGAACTGGTGGGAGGGGAGGCAGACCAAGTGTAAGGACGGTGAGAACCTTCCCATTACAATCCTCTCATTATGCTTTTAAAAAATAATGTGAGAAGACTGCTCATGTGTGAGTAACTTTCTAAACTTTGGCAGAGTACACCCTGGGAACTTTAGCTTAAAGCCAATATCATTAATCTAATACATATTCCATCATCTTTGGAAAGGATCAACACCCCTGAAGCCAACACAAAGTGCAAAGATGATGACAATTTCCTAACATTGTAGACATTAATATTCCATCTCCAGCAATGAAGTGGTCTCAAGGGATAACTATGTTCAGAGTCACCACAGATGCACAGGCTGCCTTGGTTGAGTACTTAAATGAGGCTAATTATTTTTATTTTTAGTTTTTTCTTTCTTGGGACAGAGTCTTATGTAGCCCAGACTGACCTCCAACTAACTGCGAACTTAAGGATGACTTCAAACTTCTGGTGTGTTGCTTTCAACTCCCGAGTGGTGAGATTAAAGGCCATGAGTCACATTGTCCAATTTTATGCAGTACTGGAGTTTTGTACCCAGGACTTTCTGCATGCTAGAAGAGCATTCCATCAAGTGATATACTAGAGCAGTTACTTTCTTTTTTTTTTTTTCCTGTGACAACATACATGATTGCAGCAACTTAAGGAAGGATGAGCTTTATTTTCTTTATAAATGCAAAAGAATTAGAGTGGAGGGGAAGGGATGTCAGTAGAAGAGTGAGGTGCTGGTCACATCACATCCATTGTCAAGAAGCAGAGAGTGGCAAATGCTGTTTACCTAATTTGTAGTAGGCTTAGACCCTGCCCCATGAAATAATGCCCCCCCCCCATTGTGGCTTATAACCCTGACTAAGACCTTTGGGGGCGTGAATAAGAAGCACAGAGTCAACAGCACAGACTCTGGGAGTTGGGCAAATGGCAAAAGCAGACACATTTATTATAAGATCTGTGCAAACTTTTATACCGCACTCCCAGCCTCTCATTGGCTCTCAATTGGCTGACTTTTTGTCAGTGGTTCAACTCCAGCTTCAGCAGTCTCTAGCTGTTCGGGCAGATTCTAGATTGGCTCAGGGAGGAAGTATCAGCGGCATATATACCAACATTGTAGCTGGGCTTACTTGGCTAAGTTCCTCCCACACCTCATATGCATTTAAGGTGGACCTTCTTACCTCAAGTAACATAATCTAGAAAATCCCTCACAGACATGTCCAGAGACTTCTTTGTCAAGTTTAAAATTGGTGTAAAGCATCAGAGCTGCTGCCCCGGGAGTACCGTGGAACATGTGGACAACTCAAAAAAGAAAAAGTTAACTGCCGTGTTTGCTTGCTGCCCTTTACAGGAAAATGAGGGCTAAAGGGTTTGACCTGGCCCATCTTCCTCTTCTGCAGAAGGATTGGTATGTAATGTACATAGAAGTACATATATGTTAGTGAAAGTTCTTAGAGATTAGACACAAGGTTTAACTTTCAACAAGATTCAGTATCAAAGGCATGCTTCAGATACAGATAGAGGTTTGGACCATCAAAGCCTGGAGTTACTGGCAGAAAGCATTAAAGATACAGATTCCCCATCAATGACATATACCTACTAAGCGCTCTGTTGCTTTGACTGGCTCTAAGCTGTACATTTGAGTAATCGTTAGGTGAAGCACTGCTGGTAGTATCCTTGAACATGTTCCGTTCTCCCTAGTCTTCTAATGCTCCAGCCTCAGTCATATAATGCTAAAGCAAACAGTTTTTCGGAAGGATAAAGCAAACCAATGCTTCTTCTTCTTCTTCCTGCAGCTTCATTTGGCTTAAAATGTCAGCAGAGCTGCGTGAAAACAAAGTTAAAAACTCTTAAATGCTCCTTGGACCCAGTGGGGATGGCATTAGCCAAAATACCCATCAGTGGGGAGATAGAAACGGAAGAGACCACCTCCAGGAGACAGACATGGCCCCAGTAGAAAGATGATGCTCCACCCATCCATCTCAAAATCTTTAACCCAGAATTGTTCCTGTCTAAAGGAAATGCAGGGGCAAAAATTGGAACAGAGACTGAAGGAAAGGCTATCCAGAGACTACTCTGTCTTGGGATTCATCAAACCCCAACTTTATTGCTGATGCCAAGAAGTGCATGCAGACAGGAGCTTGGTATAGCTGTCCGCTGAGAGGCTTTGCCAGCACCTAGCTAAGACAGATGCATATACTCACAGACAACTATAGGACTGAGCCCAGTGTCCCCAATGGAAGAAATAGGGGAAGGACTAGAGGAGGTGAAGGGGATTGTGACCCCATAGGAAGAATGACAACTAACGGCACCCCTCAGAGCTCCCAGAGACTAAACCACTAACCAAAGAGTATACATGAGTGGGTCCATGGCTCTCATCACATATACAATAGAAAACTGCCTTATCTGGAATCAAGGGGAGGGGAGGCTCTTGATTCTATGGAAGCTTGTTGCACGAGCAAAGGAGGATGCTAGAGGGGTAGAGTGGAAGTGGGTGGGTAGATGGAGGAGCACACCCTTAGAGGCAAAGGGGAGGGAGAATGGGATGGGAGGTTTGCAGAGGGGAGACCAGGAAGGGGGACATTTGAAATGTAAATAAATAAAACAACTAATTAATTTAAAACTTTTAAATCATCATGGATGTATTAAAGATTCGAGACACAAACTTCTGTTGAACTTTTAAATTGGACATAAGATTTCCAAGCAATATTGAGCTTGAGACTATGATTCTGGGTCCCTTGGAACATACACTTATTGGCTTTTGCCACAAGGAAGGTGTTCTTCAGTGGAAACACTTTCGAAGGGTTATGACACACAAGGGAAGTTAATTAAATTGAAATCCAGATCATTTGAATAGCAACTATGTTTTTCTGCTTCCTATGAGGCTCTACAGTTCAGCTATGCAAACTATTTTGGAACAAAAGATGCCAATAGCTTCTATAGTTTTGAAATATTGACTTTCCAGAGGGCTTGATGGAGGCAACAGGAAGATCCAGATTGATTTAAGAGACACCACCAATAAATGAGGTCTGCAGAAATATGGCTTTGAGTTCAGACACTGGGAGAGAGAAAACAAGTTACTCATTTCCTGCTGGGGAGATGCTCAGTAGTTTGCATTTTCACAAGCGTGAGGATCAGAGTTTGGACTCTGAGAAACCATGGATGTGCTGTGTGGCTGTGGCAACTAGTCTGTGATTCTGGCTTCTGAAGCTGGAGCCTGGGGACTCCTAGAGAAAGTGATTATATCAGCAATCTGTGAGACATCCTATCAATCTCTAATGTGGAAAAAAACTGAGGGAAGGCTCTCAACCTTAACCTCAGGTCTCCACACACATGTCTGTATATATCCACACATGTGACCTGTACCCCTTGAATGAAAACATGTAAAACACACACACACACACACACACACACACACACACACACACACACACACCAAAGAATGAGAAAAAGACTCATTATACCCAGTGGAAAGCAAGTTACATCTTTTCACTTAGAAATCACATAATAGAAAAGCAATATACTAGGCAGATTTACTTTTCATATTTAGTCTTGGATCTTGCATGGTGAATGACATTTACTATAGCCAATTTTTATTATCTTAAAATAGAGCAACTCCAATAGTTAGAGGAAGTGATGATGAGTCCACACAATGCTTGCCTTCTCTGCTTTCTATCTTCTATTCATCTACACTCTTTTGTAGTTTGGAACAATAGGTTGTCCGTCTTTGTATGAGTGCAGAGGTACCGTTCTACTTTGGAAGGTCAGACCAAATGGCCTGTGTGTCTGGCCAACACTAGATTCTATCTGCTGGTCTATGGAAATGTTCTGCTAGAAAGCATTTAGAGCTGTAGTCAACTGTCTAGTATGTAAATGTGTCTTGTGACTTACTGTCACTTTCAAACCAGAAATACACAAAATGGTGACCTAAAATCCAGCAGAGAAAGGCTTCCCTGCCTTCAGATGCATCTCACATGTGCATAATTGATTCCTTGAAAGGTTAAATACCCTGAGCATATGTACAGAGAGGGGTGCGACACTGAGTTCCTAAGCACTTCAGCCCTGGCTTTGTTTCACATAATTCTAAAGTAAATGCCATTTTTCTTCTTTGGGAATTCCAGGATTTGTATTCAGAAAGGCATATGTTCCAGAGGAGATAGCACGGCAAAGGAATGGCACTTTCTAAACAGAGAGACCATTCATGTGGTCAGAACACCAAGCTCTCCAAAGCACAGACAGCCACTACATTCTCTTTGGAATTGAAATAAAATTATGTGTTGAGGACATGTGCTAAATATAAACAGAGAAGGACAAGTATATTCTTTTATTCTTGTTTGGGTTTTTTTTTTTTTTGTGGCATATTGGCTGGAAGAATTAGCTACTCAAACATACTATAATCCTTAATTAAAATACACAGATCTGATGGCTTAGTAATACTTTATCATCTTTTCAGCTTATTATAATTCTCAACACCAGTCTTTTTTTTAATATTTGCAAACAATTACAAGGACATTATGGAAATTAATTTAAAGAACATACCATTAGGAGATATGTAGAATAAAACAATATCGCATATACATTAAAAATGAGGGAAGGGATAGTATAGAACCATTTGGTTTCAGCTGTCACCTTGACAGCCTAGGTTTATCTTTTTGAAAACAGAAGCCTTCATTGAGGAATTTCCTTTATCAGGCTGGCCTAGGGGGCACACCTATTGGGAACCGTCATGATTCCTCATTGATGTATGAGTGCCAGCTCAGCTAAAGCAGAACCATCCCTAACTATGCATGAGTCAGAAAGTCAGTCAGCAACTTATGGTCCTCTATCATTCTTGCTGCAACTCCTGCCTCAATGTCCCCCAATAATGGATCATAACCTGGAAGTGTAAGCCAAATAAACCCTTTCCTCTTGCAACTGATTTTGGTCAGAGTGATTCACCACAGCAACAGAAAGGAAACTTGAGCAATGTTGCATAATGGATAATAAGCCAGCAGAAGATAAAAATGAGGCTTACTATTGTAAACATGCAAGCTAGAAGTTTCTTACTTAGGGAATGTAGAATAAGAAACAGCATATTTTATAGATGAGAATATTTTTTAAAAATATAATTAACCATAATTAACAGCTATTAACATTTAAGAAATATTATACCATTTTAGGTATTTTCCCAATTAAAAAAATCACAAATTGAGATAATTAAGATCAAATGTCTTCTAGTAATATTCATGGAGAAATGGGTATAATCATTATAGGTTGAATGATTCATGGTTTCCTTTTAAAAGCATATGTATAGATCATATGCAAGAAGCACCTCAACTGTAAGTCCCTAGAAGATAAGAAAGTAGAAAGGTGGATAACATTTGGCCAGACACACAGAAGCAAAGCTGTAGAAGCTATACAAACTTGATACATGAGCAAACTTGGCTTCAGGAGAAAGCATGGTGTCTGTCCTCTATCTCCATTCCCCTTTTGCACCCCTTGACACTTGTATCTGTAGACATCTATTCCCAACATCCTAGGATTTGTCACATGCCCTCTTTTTTCCTATTCGAAGATAGTTGTTTTCAAAGCCTGGGATGTTTACATTCTCAACCCCAGTAGTGATTATTAACTGCATGTCAACGATTCAGGACATAACATGGCATTCTATTACTGTTTATATTTATGCAATTCTTTAATTAAATCACAGCATCTTAAGACAAAACCATACTCTATTTTTATTCACACATTTTCCCAAACTTTCCTTCACTTTGTAATTTACTGTAGGGTTGAACCTTATCTCTCAGCATTGTCCTACAGAGAGTCAAGTGAATACATGTCAGAGATCTATTGAAAAAACACTTGTACAAAGTGAAGCCCTTGGGCTCAGTGATACTGTAAATTGTCTCCTCCAGACTGAGCCAGTAATTCCACATGGCCAGAAGCATGTTACCCTAAAGACAAAATCACATACAATTTATGCATTTACTCCTTGGACAGTGTCCAGTATTTAATAGTCAATACATGTTGCCATGACATGTGAGAGATCTCTCAGTCTATGATAAGCCAGTTCATTCCTGTGGCTTCCAAAGAGCATGTGATACAAAATCTTCAAACATGTTTATCCAGCTGTGGCTCTAAGAGAGACAGACTGACTGGGGAATGGTTGAATCACAGAAGTTAAGGAAAGATAAATACTGTCACTAAGAATGGTCACCTCAGACAAGAGATGACTGAAGCAAAGCAGAGAGAACTGTTCTTGGAAACAAACCACAGTTGTTTACAAAGAGATGGGTACACCATAGGCTGGCTGTCCCACATTTATCCTACTGGCCATCGAGAGGTGGCCATGGAACCTCTTTTCTCTTGGCATGATAAAAAATAGCCTGCTACAAACCTCACCTCTCTGAAACATGGTAGTTCAAAGTAGATAATATATGAAGAATTTTGTATAAAACCAGTGGGTACACAGTACAGTATATATTGTAAAATACAGGTTCATCCCCCGTGCTCCATGTGTCTCTCTATGGACAAGCACAGATTCCAGATGCTACATTAACATGAGTATGTCCGTGTGTATATGTGTGCCAGTATATATGTTTGCATATATAGATATTTCATATTTGCTGTATATATTTGTATTTCAGACAATAGTTCCATGTAGTAGGATTTAATAACAACTCTTATGTTTTCATTAAACCTCTTCTTTATAGTTCATTTTATTTTCAATTTTATTATGCTTAAAGCTTCTACTTCAAATACTTATTGTCAGTGTTCAACTTTTGTTTCTTGTGTGGATGAATAAATGATTTTATGATAGTTTGCACTTCATTTTAAACCCTAATATTCAACTAGCAAGTGTTAGAGATCCCTAGTCATGAAGCCAAGCTCTAGCATGCAGCACCTTTTCCTATGAACATGTAGCCCATGCTTCAAAGTTATCTCTAAAAGTTCCTCTTGCTACAATTTTGCATCCCCTCACCAAGACATGACTCACCCCGAAATTCATGCCTCATGCTCTGCTTTTGAGATCATGCAATCCAACAAAATGGGCTCAGAGGTCAACTTGCTTGGGCAACTCATGGCAGGAGCCATGCTTAGAGGCATCATCCCTACTGCTGCATAGAGGGTGAGTGACTTGGGACAGGCTGATGAGCTCCTGAACCAAAATCAGAAGCCAATACTTCCACTGCCCTCCCAGTCTGGCACTCTCAAGGCATCAAAGAAAATAATTAATTAATTAACATCCCAAACACTGCTCCCTCCCAGACCCCCTTACAGAATCCCTCTATTAATCCTCCTCCCTTTATCCTCTGAGAGGGCACCTGCACCCCTGTAGCCTGACTGAAATTGTGTCTTAAACAAGAGATTTAAATGGGTGAATTTTTTTTAATCTGTTTTCTACAGATAGCAACTTCATCCTGGCCAATGCCCAAGTGGCAAAGGGTTTCCCCATAGTCTACTGTTCAGATGGCTTCTGTGAGCTGGCCGGGTTTGCACGAACTGAAGTCATGCAGAAGAGTTGCAGCTGCAAGTTTTTGTTTGGGGTGGAGACCAACGAGCAGCTGATGCTCCAGATAGAAAAGTCCCTGGAGGAGAAAGTAGAGTTCAAAGGAGAAATTATGTTCTACAAGAAGAATGGTGAGTTGCCTTGCTTTGGTACCTACTGGAGGGCTCAGTACCTGATTTATGTTCATTCCAGCTAAACAGCATTTCACACAATTATAGTGTTTGGGAGAAGTTTTCCAGAGAACATGGAAGATGGACTTGTTTCCATCACCAACAGCATAAATCACCTGGAACATTATATTAGAATTAAAACTATTCTATGTCACTTCATGTGCTGAATTAACTTGTTAAAACAAACTCTATTGCTACTCCATCAAAATCATTTTAAATTGTGCATGGGCTTAATAGTGTGAATAAATAGATTTTCTGCAGTGATCATTTCCAAACTTCATATTCTCAAGAAATACTTGACAATCTTACTCCCTTACAGCAGAATTCTCAGGGTTTCCTACCAGAAAAGGAACTTAACTTAAGAAACATCGGCATATGCATTTTTAAAATCCTGCTCTCTCCACACAGAACATTTCTTGTCACTGTATGAAATGTTAAAGACAAAAATGAGACAGAATAGAGTAAGTTTGCGGGACTCAAAACTACCAGTGGGGGGAAAAACGTGAACTGGCTTCTGCTGGGTGCGGTGGCATGAGTCTCTTCTCAATGAAAGAGGACCTGGAGCTGGGCACAGCATCGGTGGTGCTAACATCGCATGTGGGCATAGATGCTGCTAGCTCATGGGCCCTGCAGTTGCAAGGAATCTCAACGATTGCATATGGGAAGATTGCTAAATGGAGGATTAGAAGAAGTGATCATTTCATCTTACTAACACAAGTCTATTAGTGTTCTCTGAGTATATGGGTAGCAAGCCAGGTAATGAATTATTAGACTTCTTTGTAGATATGCAAGTAAGATGTGAGACAGTGGCCCATGGAAAGGACTTACTTACGTAATATCAAGGGAAAATTCCTTTAAATGAAGTCATCTTCCCTATATTTTTCGCTTTTTTCCTTTGCCCTGCTACTATGAACAGAATTATCTTGACAAGAAATCATGTAGTGAAGCTGTAACCCCCTAATGGGATTGTGTTTTAAGGCTTTAAAGAGGCAATTAAGATTTAATGAGGCCATAAAGTGAGGACCTAATTCAATATGACTCCTGTTCTTATAAGCAGTGGGAAAAGAAAACAGGGATGTTCACATAGTGAAGAAGGACCATGTGAGAACACTCTAGCTCAAAACTTCTGCATCTTGTCAGTGTTGACATCGATCAGAAATTTTCTGTTGTTGTTGTTCTGGGAGGCTGTGTCCAATGCACTGCGGACATCAGCAGAACTGTAACTAACCTCCAGTGCTCAGTATATGAGGGCACTGAAGTCAATGTCAGGGAAAACAAACCATCAAACAGAAAATTCACCCACCTTTAGAAGACACTTATCCTTGGCGGGCATTCCCAATCATGTGGCTTTCGAATTCATAGACATGGTGACCTGTTGATGAGCACCGCTCTAGAACAAAACGCCCCAGTTCTTTGTCACTAGAATCATGGTTCACACCGTTGTGGGTTTTTTTTTTTTTCAGTGACAATGGAGAAAGCCTACATAGCAAATACAATCAAATGAAAAAGATTCTTCTAACTCTGTGTAATTATACCGTAGTGAGTGAAAAGAAGCCTGAGATAAAAGAACATGGGGAAGTCACTGAAGCTGTGGACTGGCAGAGGACTGATAAAGCTGCCGTCATGTGGAACAAAGGGGAAAAGACATCCTTTGTGCAAAACACCCGCTGACTATAGACTCATGCTTCCTCCGGATGATGCTAGTGTAGGGCACTCCAAGTCCATTTAGAGTCTTTGTTTCTATGCTTCAGAATTTACAGTGTGCTCCTACTGAGAAAGACTTGAGCCCAGGAGAAAATTCCAGGGGAAGAGCAAAGGGTGGAGGCTTTGGAGGTGGTGTAGGTTTAAAGATGGGAGCGCATGGTAGAAGCCCTATCTAAAATGGCTATAATTTCCTGAACCCATTTTTCTTAAGTATGCCTATGCCTTGGACATACGTGAATGGAAGCAATTCATGGTGCCAGTTCACTTTAAGCAAATCATCCCAGGGGATTATCTGACATTCTGAGCAACTAACTGATTTACTTATAAATAATTGGGATTTCCATCTACACTGTGCAACTCATCCTGCATCAGAGGTGATTATATGAACATCTGTCTCTTCGTACAGCTAGAACTCTGAAAGTATGTGCATTGGAGACTGTCCCATCCCCAGAGCTTAGAGCCTGGAGTTTTGAGGGGCACTTGTCAGCTGATAGTTCCTTAATCAATGCCTGTGCAAAGAAATAAAAATTGATCTGTAGGATGGATACATGAAGGTAGATTTACATTTGACACAAAGGGTCTTTCTTCTCTTCTTCAAGTAGCAGGCTCTCCTAAATAAGGTCTGGAAATGCCTTCTTTCTAGCAGCTCATGATCCATTGACTCAGGACTGATCAGATGACCCACTGAGTATTTATAACTAAATGTTTAGGCTGGTAGTTCTCCCTAAATGACCTCTTTCTTGTAGGCTCTATAAATTTTGTGCAGGTTTTATTTTCTTCCTCCTTTATGAGGACACTGATCAAAGCAGTGCTTATTCTCTCGCATCTTCTGTTCCAGTATGAAAATAACTGACTTTTGCACACCTCTTCTCATAAATAATGAAGAATCTGAGGAAACAAACTTGTCCAATTCTTCTTGCTAGCACATTTTCAAAACACCTAGGGTGTGTCCTACATCTTGGAGCAAAGTCAGCTCACCTTGCAGCTTCTCCTGAGTCCCACTACAACAAAGAGAAAGGACACTTCTGTCCTCAGTCTTAAAAACAAACAAACAAACAAACAAACAAACAAACAAAAACCAACTGTCCAACATGAGGCCCTCTCTAGCTCTTCCTCAAAATCCTTTAACCCAAAACGACAAGCTGAATAGATGCCACCTTGATATTTACTTCATTTTAGCTTCATTGTTAACTTCAATGGCAGTGGTTCGTGTTTTCTGTACATTACAATAGGTCACTCTGACTGAAGCAACCAATCCTAGCTCTTCGTGTTCACAAAAATGTATCTCCTCTGTAAAGAAGCTGGCTTCCCTAGATCCAATAGCATTCCTTGCATTCTCTGAGAGAAGGGAAAACATGGTAGCCAGAAATAAAAATGTTTCTTAGGACAAAAGTTTAAGAAAGAAATGAAAGTTGTGCTTTGTAACGTTATCCAACTGCTTTCTTGGTATATCAGATGGTTCGGGATTGTTTGACATACTGAAAACTGGGTCTTAAGGCAGACCAATTCATTGCTTCATCATTCTTGAGCTTCTAAGTTCAAGATCCTGATGTCAAAAGCCTTGACTCCTTCCAAAGGCTGTGAGAGGTCTGTTTTCCATTTCTACCAGCTTTGGTTGCTTTGTAGCAATCCTTGGCATGGGTTAGCTTGAGAAAGCACTATTCTTATCTCTTCCCTCATCCTTGCATAGGACTTACCCAATAGGAGGACTTATCTCCATCCCCCCTTGTAAATTTGTTTTTTATTAATTACACTTGTTTATTTACTTATTCATTTATTGTATGTATGTGCATGAGTCATGCCACACATGGGCACATCCCAGGATAACTTGTTGAAGTCCATTCTCTCCTTCTACCATGTGGGGCCTAGACATCTCACTCTGGTAAAAAGGCTCAACACTGAGCCATCTCAGTGGCCCAAAGCTTCCATTTTTATGACCCAAATCAGTTTGTATTATTTCCTGCTTTGAAAAATTACTTTAACTTAAACTTACTTTATTTTATTTAAAGACCACATCTCCAAACATGGTTATCTAATAGGTATAGGGAAAAGGACTCCAATATATCCTTTTTTGTTAGTGTTGTTTTTGAGGTGAGAGTATCAACCTAAATACCCTATTAAACTCACATTGGGTTAGAAGTTAATTCAAACACTCAAGTTTTAGCTCTTCTAATTTTTAGGAACTTGCATTAGAGAATGTCATTGTGATGCCTATTGTAATTATATCAGATGTAGATATTGCATTTCGGAAACTGGACACTGCAACAGTGCAAATTCTCCAGAGTTATACACATGGGATGTGTTTACATTGCTCTGTGTCTTCTTTAGCCTCTTTTATCAATGTCTTAAAGTTGTCAGTGCACAGCTCTCTTCTCTCTATTTCATTACTTTCCTTCCTTCTGACACCAAACTTATGCATAAGACTGTTGAGTGAGTTTTATACTCAGTTATTCAATATGAAGATGTGACAGGTTTCCTGAATATTTTTTTTTATACTCTAGGTACTTTAACCTTGAAGTTCAATACAGGAAATTAGAGAAAATGGGGTTTCAGAACGTCAAATTATTCTCAAAGTTAATATCTTAAATGTGCAGTATGTGTAGCTTTTCTAGTTTGACTGCTTAGAGATGGGTTCATACCTTGTACTGTATAAGATCCAGAGTTCAGAGCAAAGTGCACTGTGTTCAACTGCTCATTATATGAACCACAAGAATGCACTTTTTATGGGAAAGCATAGTTTCTACAGTGTACCTGATGTGATTGTGAGAGTTCCCAGCATGGTCACAGTTTGCAGTTACATTAGAATACCACATTTAGAAACTAGTAAGGCAAGCCACCTGGGGATCTCCTTCAACAAGAGAGACTGAGAAACTAGTCCTTAGACAGTGTCTTAGTCAGGGTTTCTATTCCTGCACAAACATCATGACCAAGAAGCAAGTTGGGGAGGAAAGGGTTTATTCAGCTTACACTTCCATCACCAAGGAAGTCAGGACTAGAACTCAAGCAGGTCAGAAAGCAGGAGCTGATGCAGAGGCCATGGAGGGATGTTCTTTACTGGCTCGCTTCCCCTGGTTTGCTCAGCCTGCTTTCTTATAGAACCCAAGACTGCCAGCCCAGAGATGGTCCCACCCACAAGGGGCCCTTGATCACTAATTGAGAAAATGCCTCACAGCTAGATCTCATGGAGGCATTTCCCCCAACTGAAGCTCCTTTCTCTGTGATAACCCAGCTGTGTCAAGTTGACACAAAAACTAGCCAGTACAGACAGAAAACAGAGGATTAGGAACCTCAGGAGGAAACCTATCTTCTGAACAAGACAAGATGGTTTGTCCACTGGAACCAGATAAAAGAAGAAGGCAGTCTGATTGTGACAATCACTAGAACAAGGTCATTTGTCTAGATGGGTCTCTGGTATCCCCAGTCAGAGCATCCAGGACAACCTCAGGACAATGTACTTACATCCATACATGGCTCAAACCAAGAAGACCGTACTGTGCAGAGATTTCTGTTGAAATTTAAAAGCATTTGTGGTGGTCTCCAAGGAGTTTGATTACCTTCCCCAAAAAATACTGTAAAAAAAATGAGATTTGGAAAGCTATTTTCTGTGAAAAGGTTACAATTCTCAGACTGATTAAGGGAAAAGGACATCTATACAGGAACTATACAGTTCCTCCAGTATCTGCTGCTTTATATTATGCCATTTGCAGCTTGGTTGCTTAAAATATCTATTATCAGTCTTGCAATTTTGTAAGTCAGCGCTTTGGGGTGGCTTGGGCAGTGGCTTTTCCTGTGTGGAGTTAGGAGAGGTGTTACTCTCCAGGGTTCTTGATCAGGTTTGTTTTCTCTACCAGTTAAAGAGTTAAAAGATGGAAAAATCTCAAACATAATAAATAGGAGCAGAGAGAATCTCAGAAGCTGCAGACAGTGAAGAAATGCTGTTATTAGCAGAGAGTAATCACACAGAGAGAGCAGAAGGGGAAACCTGGGAGTCTCCAATACAGTCTTTCCTTGAATGTAGGTCTTTGCGGTAACTTTATCTCCTAATTTGATGTTTACAGTTTGAACAAAGATAGGGACCATCATAGGCCTACACCTTAGGGGTAATCATGATCAGGCCTTGAATTTGTTGGACTGGTCCATCTGCAGGATCAGAGAGGTCCTACTTTTGCAAGAAAATGCCTATTAAGTCTTTATGCCTTAGTCTCCAGTCAAAGTGTAAGAAAAAAGGTCTGCATTTGCCAACTTTATTATTTATTTGTGCCCCCAATACATTTATATGGTATCCTTCCCAGTCTTTCCCATAACTTTCAATGGTAGGGCTCTTAATTTCACAGGCAGAAATCTTTGTGGGGGCCTTCAGTGTGTACTGAAGAGATGAAAAGGCTTGAAAACAAAAATACCTGGTGCTTACTAAGGCCTTTCAGCAGGTCATAGCAACCTCCCAAGCTCTTTTGTCTCCCAGAACATTAGGACCTCCATATCCATACCTCAAATGTGTTCAGGAGGGTACCTGGTCTTGCAAGAGCTCACATGAGTCACCTCAGCTATGCCCACGGTGCCATCAAGGGAAGATTGAGCTGTTAATTGCTTGTCCTTCATGGTTTGAGGACATCAAGCCCAGGTTGATTTCCAGCCAACCCCCTATGTCTAGCCATGGAAAAGTGAGGAGGGCCCTTCCTAGGCTTGAACAACAGGGAGCTCCCACAGGAACCCTCAAGTAGTCAAAATAGTATCAGGAATATCAATATCGTTCCTTCTTAACACCAGGCAACCTACTCAGTCCTGATGGAATTTTGGGGACCTGTTTCTCCTTTTTATTTTCTTATATTGGGATAGGTGAACAGTTTAGCCACTACACCAAACCCCAGTACTTAGCTTTATCTTTAGGGATATTATCCTTACACACTCTATCATAGTAATACTGTCTTTGAGTCTCTATTGCTGTGAAGAGACACCATGGCCATTGCAACTCTTATAAAGAAAAACACTTGATTGGGATTGTGTTAGTGTTCAGGAATTTAGTCCCTTATCATGGTGGGAAGTATGGCAGTGTGCAGGCAGACATGGTACTGGAGAAGGAACTTGGGAATTCTATATCTGGTTACAATCACCAGGATGAGAACTGCTTGAACTTCTGAGACCTCAAAGCCCACACCCACAGTGACACATTTCCTACACCAAGGCCACACCTACTACACCAAGGCCACACCTCCTAATAGACCCATTCTCTATGGGCCAATCATTCAAACACATGATTCTCTTGGGGATAAACCTATTCAAAGCACCACACATACTAACATGCCCTGGCCCCTGGTTGAATAGGGACCTCCTAGCCAAAGTGGGAGCCTCTATTTTCTTTCTCACCCCAATCTATTTGGACCCAGGTTTGCTGTCCATTCCTAATTCCTTCAAATCACACAATCCCTTTACTGGCTTTTCAAGTGGGTCCTCAAATATGGGTCATCCCAAAGCCCTCTATAGCCAAACTTCATTACCTTCTTGTCATCTAGTCACAAACTCCACCAAATATGTCATACAGACTCAGTATCCACTCTATCTGAAGCTTTGGGGACACTCAAGCCTCTTATTTATGACCTCTCCAGAAAAGGCCTTCTGCATACTTTCTTCCTTTAATACCTTCATACTCACAGTTAAATAACCCAAAGAAACTTGATTCTGCATCTCTATCATTATCTCTCCAGTGGTCCCTATCTACCTTCTAGTACCCAACCCCTATACTTTTCTTGGTAACATCCCCTCAGGGACCTCTAATTTTTTTCTGGATGCATTATTTCCCATTACTCTAGATCCCCATTAACAAAATACCTTTTCCTTTACTTGGACTGACCCATACAATCAGTTTTTTTCCTAATTCATTTGGATCATCCTACCCCATGGGTTTCAGGACAACCCATATCTCTCTGGACAGATTCTAGCCTCTGAATTATTCTCTTTGCCTCTCCCTAAATCCAATTAAACAACACAGATTATCTTTTCTTCTGAAATCCATCCCTACAAATTAGACAGGATGACCCCTCACTACACTAAACTTTCTGTCTGTGGATATAGGGTCTCACCCTATAAGGTCCTGCTGTCCATCCCTATGTTTCTTATCTAGTAATAGCTATTACGCAGACTCACAAGGCCACTACCCTTGATATAAAACACATAATCCAATTATTCTCAGCCCCATCACTAAGGATGATATTCTATTCTTCCTAGGGATGGGTGTGCTCTTATGCTTTTGGAGTCCCTCTTTCTCCTTGTTTATCCTCCCTATGAAGAGGCCCATGGTCCCTCATGTGAACCCCCACCTTCCACCCATTACTAAGCTCTTTTGTAAGCTTCAGCGGGCCCTTCTCCTGACCCTGGCACTATACCATCCAAATTTGACTTGCTTCTTTTCACCCTATGACACAGAGAAAGAGGGATATGGCTTCAGGGTCCTAGGTTACCAAATGGGACCTTCCTTTGCTCCCATCTCATACATATCAAAAAAAAAAAAAAAAAGGACCATACTGTCCAAGAATGAATAAGTATTTCCATTCTCTTTTCATGGCTGAACTTCTTTTATATGAATCAGAGAAGTTAATCTCCAGGTCACCTATTACTGTTTTCTCTCCCAACCACCTAGCCTGCCTTCCAACATACAACGGTATTCCAACTTTACCCACTTCCTGAGTTCTCTGTCTTCAGGTAGCATTGATAAAGGAGATCATACTTACTTTCCAGCCATGCCCACCTCTTAACATTTCAAATATTCTTTGCCAACCAATCTCAAAATATTTCCAATCTTACTCTTGCATTGATACCCTAAAATAGTGCTTACCTCTTTCTATACATATTCACAGGGAGCCTATACAACTGGCAGCTCCTTCCTACATGAAGGAGTACAAAATGTTGTTGCACTATTGTTTTAGATACTGTGATAGGTGAAGCACAGGATCTTCCAGTCGAACCACAAACTAACATGCTGAGCTAATGGCTCTTACCCATGCTTTTCATTTAGCAAAGGGACAATTCCTAAACCTTTATACAGATAACCAAATATGCCTTCTGTTGTGTTAGAAGACAGCTTGTGTCCAGACAGATCATACCAGGCCAGCACAACTCGACAAGGTTTATTGAGGAGAAGCAGGAAAGAGAAGAAAGAGGAAGAGGGGGCGAAAAAAAAGAAGGAGTGAGGGGTTTGGGATCTCTGCCTTTTATTTGGGCAGTGACATAATCATACTCACCACTGAGCACAGGTAAGAAGCACAGAGAAGGCCAGCAGGTTACGCACATATTGGTAATGTGTGGTGGTTTCCATGGCAACAGATGCTCAAGGGTCATGGTCACCTAGGGGTGGTATCATCTCTGGTTTTGGAGGTGACCAGTGACCAGCTTCTGATGACAACATATCTCCCTTTTTCTTTTCATAAAGAAAGGAAAAGTGGTGGGAAGCTGATGGTGAAAGGGAATGGGGCATCAGATCTCTTAAACTGCTTCCTGCTGCCTAGGGGCACAATCAATTCCAGGGTGTAGCTGACTTTCATCATCAGGGTTCTCTTGGTAATTGTCCACATCAGGCTCCTCTGTGGACAGCAGCTGGTAACCCTGTAAAAGGAATGGATTGTTTGGATATATATATATATATATATATATATATATATATATATATATATATCAGGAAAATTAGGAGAAAGGATTTATGAAGGAGATAATCTACTTCCAGGGGTATTCAAAAATCTAAGATTGGAGGCCTTCCATTCCCCGCGATTCTAGATGTCTGATTGTAGTTGCTGGATTTTATTTCTTACTATCCCAGATTGGTTGACATAGAATGCTGTTTGCATTCTTGGAGAAACAGGCCGAGACCACCTTCTTTCGCTGTCAGGACATCTAGTCACCATCAGTTCTGAACCACCACTGCTGCCAAAGAAGCAACCTGTATCTGGATGGTGTGTGTAGTTTCAGACATTTCTTGAAAACCAGCGTTAAGCTGGGAAGAGAACTTACTGTATAGTGTTAGGGAAGTAGTCGACCCTGTCATTCGAGTACCAGCACCTATAGCTACTCCCCCAGTGACAAGGAGTGACACAACCTGAACTGCCCTCTTATGTTGGGCAGGTGTCATATCTACAACTGGGATTGGGCTTGTTTCCCAGCATTACTCCTAGTTCAGGGAAATGGAATACCAATGTGCAAACTCCTGACCAGCTGGCAGATAGGTGATGATATACCAGAGTGCCACAAAGAAATTGACGTGTTTTAGACTGCAGGGTACTGTGGAAGTTATGAAGTATCAAGGGTTGTGGTTTTATTGCAGTCTAGGCAGCTTAGGGTTCCTACAGAATGTGTCCCAGGGATCTTAAAACAGTTTGCCACGCCAAAAAGAGGGAAAGAGAAAAGTTAGGGGGGGGGGGGGTCACAGCAACATCAGAGTCAGGGTAACTGATGAAAAGTGCGTGAGACAAGGTTATTGGCAGTATCTCTTGAGAGACTGTAAGTGGCAATTGTGAGGTAGTTCCAGGGAGTACACATAGCCAGCACTCTTTAAAGTGACCAGGTCAGGTGACATTAAGGAGTTGGTTTGTCGAGGTTAAGGTCTGCAGGAAAAGGTGAGATGACAAGTTAGCGCCACTTATAAGGGAAGATGTCAAGGAGGTAAGGATATTGGGGGAGTGTTTGATTACTTCTCCTATTTTTCTGATATCTAAGGGTTGGGAAATTGAGACTTATTTTCTCTGTATGTGGACAGTACTCAATGGGGACCTGGCTTGGTTTTTATGGTAGATCTTACCAACAAGTCCTGTCTCCCACCTGGGATTCCATGGGTCTTGTATATAGAAGAAGAGAGTCTTGTGTTGTTGATAGAAGAAATGATTGGTCCATCATCCTAACATATGTATCTGGCAAAACCAATGTGGGCAGCCCTCATATTTGTCTGGCCAGTTTTTACAATCATCTTTTATCTGGTCAAAGAGAAAGCAAAGCAAAGAGATTATAATATTTCGATGGAATAACAGATATAGGGATGATAGCAATTTGGATTGACCTCTGGCGTCAGGCTATGGAGCAGTTTCCTGACCCTATTTGGAAAGACTGTTATCAGTTGGGGTTTCTTGAACCTCAAATCTCCAGATGTAAGGCTGCCCTGGATGGAAATGAACAGCAGGGGGGAGGATGAGAAGCCTATGTCCAATCCAGAGAGGTCGAGCCCGGCTGCTGGAGTAGAGTCTCACTTTCTGGGATTGGGGACAAGGTGGGGGCGGTCTCAATGTCTTCTGTAGCTTCAGAGAGTAGAATCCTGTTGGGATCGATGTGTAGGAAGAAGAGTCACTTTGAGGTAGAGGGGTGACAGGTTTGAGGTGAGACAGACAGGTGGACCCAATGAGAGAGTCCCTCGAGTTTAGCAGCTGTAGGGGTCACAAGAATTACCTCGAAAGGGCCCTGCCATTTAGGAGAGAGAGGTGAGGGCTGATAGTCTGCAGGAGATAGAAGAACTTGGTCTCCAAGGTTGACAGGCAGTGGACAGGGGACAACATGTAGCCTCGGTAGATTGTGGTCAGCAAAGTTCCATAGGAGAGGGCAGAAGTGGCAAAGTAATAGGGTAAGTAGTTGATCAGAAAGAGGAGATTATTTAGGTAAAAGACCAGGAGTTTGGACCAGACATTCCTACATGAGTTCAAAAGATGAGATGAAGAGAGGTCACTTGGGGAGAGCTTGTGGTCTAAGTAGAGCCAGAAGTAGGAGTTTTACCCAGTTGAAGTGAAGTTCCTGTGACAGTTTGACAAGAGTGGTTTTTAGAGAGTGGTTAGTTCTTCCTCCCTTTCCTGAAGACTAGTGGTGGCAGGGAATATGAAACTGCCAGGGGATGTCTAGGGCTTTAGATAAGAGTTCGAGAAATTTAATTGGGGCTGGCATATAGTTTCCGAGGTTCGCCTGTTTATCGTCAAGGCAGGAAGCACGACAGCATACGTGGAAAAAAATGGTGCAGAGAAGAAGCTGAGAGTTATCCCTCTTGATCTGAAAGCAGCCAAGATGAGACTGACTCTTCCGTACTGGTGGCGCCTTAGCACTAGGAGCTCTCACCAACTCAGTAATGCACTTCTTCCAAAAGGCCACACCTCCTAATAGTAGCACTTCTCAAGGGCCAAGTATATACAAACCACCACAGTGACGACTTAGCTAAGATGATTTGCCTCAATATGGAACAGAAACTGAAGGACCAACCCAACTTGAGATCCATCCATGGGCAGCACCAACCATGATTATTGATGCTATGTTTTGCTTACGGACAGGAGCCTAGCATAGCTGTCCTCTGACAGGCTGTACCTAGCGTATGACTGGGTCAGATGCAGATACCCACTCCCAAGCGTTGGACTGAGGTCAGGGAGCCCTAAGGATGAGTTAGGAGAAGGATTAAAGACCCTGAGCATGATGGCAACCCCATAGGAAGACCAACAGTGTCAACAAACCTGGGCCTCTGGGACCTTCCAGTGACTGAGCTACCAACCAAAGACTATATATGGGCTGGTCTGATCCCCCCAGAATATATGCAGCACAGGGCTGCTGCCTTGTGTAGCCTCAGTCGGAGAGGATGTGCCTAATTCTGCAGAGACTTAGAATGCACCAGGATGAGGGTATAACTAGGGTGGGGTACCCCCTCTTAGACAAAGGAGTTATGGTGGGAGGAATCTTTTGGGGGGGTGAGAAGGGGCAGCATTTGGGAAGTAAATGCATAAATACATTTTATTTTTAAAAAAGACATTTTTGTCTCTGTGTTAGATTACCAAATGAGCACACCAAAGGATGACATCCTTTAAGAATGCACAGCAGGATGGTGATTCCTAATCAGTTGGCTGCACTTTAAAGACACCTGTGATTTGTTTCTAGGTGATGAGGCCCATGGCCTAATCGCATAAAATGATCACCTCAGTCTGAGACTTATCCTGCCTGCACCCTTGTTAGTTCAGGTTCTCTTAGTATGGAGCCTGAGTTGCACAATTCATCGTCACCGCACTATCCAGATATGTATGTACCCTCTGAAATTCTCTTCCCTCACTGCCCTTAAGACCACAATAAACAACGCACTCGCTGTATACCTATAGCAAAGCCTTCGGGAGATCCCTCCTATCTCGTGGATTAAAAACAAACTCTCCAGACCTGCCTAAAGCCACCCACAAAGCTTGTCTTAGTCCATAGTCTATCTTTTAAGTTCATTCTTCCCTTCTCCGTCCTCCATTTTCTGTGCATCATTGTTATCACTTAAATATGAAGACCTCCCATAGCTTTTTTTTTCTCCAGGTTGGGGTGCTCTTATGGAAGATGGGGGAGTCTTACTGAAGAAAGCAGTCACTGAGTGTGTAGCCTTGAAGTTTTTGTCGCCTCAGTCCACTTCCTGTCTTCTTCTTGATTGCCGATATCATATGATCACCTAACTCACATTCCCCCTGACACGTTGTCCCCGACATGATTCCCTCAAACCTTGAGCCAAAATAAACTCTTTCTCCCTTAAATTGCTGCTTGTCAGATATTCAGCCACGGCAATAAAAATGAAACAATCCATGCATAATTCCCAATTAAATCTACCTCATCTTTTAGCTTAATTATTTTATTAAGCTAAACATATTTTTATGTTCTAATTTTAGTATGCCTTACACGTTTAATGGTCACTGATGCTCTCCCTGTGATGGATGGATCCTACTCACTACTCCTCCTACCATCCTGATACTCAGCTAATAAAAGTATCATAGCTCTGAGCAAGCCCATCTCAGTTTCATGAGTGGCTTTCCTTTCAAGTATTGTTTGAGCTGTAATACAATCTTCTTTTATACTTCTGGTTCCATTACTAGAATATTTTCTTTTATTCTACTTAAAGAAATCTTTTCCAAACCTGGTGCCAGGTATAGAGTAAGGTCTGGATTCTGTGATGGGCTAATAAAGTAACATCTTCTTGCATGTGGGAAATAACCAAGATGATTAGCTATGTTTTCCATAGCTTTTCCAGCACGCTTGGAAGCTATGATGTACATGGAAAGTGAAGAAGCCAAGACTCTTCTAGGACAAGGCCAGGGAAACTGAAGAGTGACTATTTAAGAATGGATAAAAGACCAATTTTGGAAGTACAGCTAATTAAGTTGAATGACTTGCTCATCTTTTCTGGTTGGCATGGGGAAGAACAATGAATGGAAACTGTCTCCGAGGTGTGCACTTGAGTCACAAACCTAATTTCATGCTGTTAGGTATGTCGCTTGTGCTTGTGAATAAGAGGGAAATATATCTACAGGAAGGCTTGGGGGGTTTCGTGTGGGCATTTGCGTGTGTGTGTGTGTGTGTGTGTGTGTGTGTGTGTGTGTGTGTTGTTGTTGTTGTTGTTGTTATTAATCATGCCTACAGGAGCATTGATAAGAAGCATCATTATAAAAACTGACCTTGTGTGAAAAAAAATGTGTTATGACCTGGTATAACTCTTAAAACTGGCCATCCAAGTCAGTTGGGGCTAGAGAGCAGATCTCTGCTATGATAAGCCAAACAGTTTAAAACCTTCACTTTCCCAGAATTGCCCTCTGATCGTGACTAAGTTTTCTTTGAGACATTATTTTCTACTACTGTTTGTTTTTTAAGAACTGTGCGAAACACAGCAGAAGGAAAGGGAATGCTGTTTCTGGTTACCGGAAGAGGTTTCTCAATCTTTAAAGTTTATTGTTTGAGAAATTGTTACAATGTATTTAGATCGCACTTACTCCTACATTCTTCTAAGGATCCCTGTGAGCTGTTTCCATCTTCACAGCCTTTGGCTTTGTTGTTGCTTCTTTGTTTCCTTATAGTAGATTCTATTAGTGCTACATAAGTCTGGAGGCATCACTGGAGTAGTCTCAACTGCCAGGTGTTGTGCCCCTGAAGAAAACTTACTTTTTTTTTTTTTATCCAGCAGCCATCAACTACTAATAACTATCATCTCATGATGGAGCCTCGTGACTTCCCACTCCAGAGATGCTAAAAGATGATTGGCTTGATATATGCAAGTCTTCTGCAGGCAGTTTCAGTTACCCCACCTCTCTAGCTGATGCAATCTTTTCCCCTCCTAGCTCAGCTTGTTCCATGAGCTAAGGCCTGCTCTATAGAAGGGAAATCATATCTGATGTTGTAAACCTAGGTTAGACTTGGCTAGAAAGGTTTCTCACACTTCTGAGCTTGTTACTCTGGCTTGGCCCTATGTAGCCTCTAACTCTAACCTGCATTTCACTCTTAGATTTGGGAGTCAGATGCATTTTGTTTTACACCTTGCAGCTGATAAAGACTTGTAGTATCATTTGTTTCTGCTCACAAATTTGCATGAAAGCTGAGCCAGGGATTCCCTCACGTGACTTGTGGCCAGACTTGTTCTTTCATCTGTGAGATGGTTAAGAATGTTCTTAACTAAATGTGAAAGGAAATAACTCATCTTTTTTAAGGAAAATCGATTGATGAGATGACCTTTTATGAAGGCCCATTATTGTAAAAAAAAAAAGAATAACCATTTCTCTTTGGCAGTTGGATCTATTAAAAAATCGTCCAAAGTAAAAATAAGTAACCCATAGTATGCTGAGCTTATGGATGGCTTTTATATCATGAGTTGGCAAATTATGGCCAGTGTCTAGAAGACTGCCTGTTTTCATAAATAAAGAATTGCAAGAAAACAACCATGCTCATGGCTTCCACATTGTCTGTGGCTAATTCTCGGCTCAGTGCTGCATTGAGTAGCTGATAAGAATATAGGTGAACTGCATCAATGAATTTTTGATTGTCTGGTATATTATAGAATATATGTGCTGACCTCTACAAATAAATAACCCCATTCTAAAGTTGAACATACCAATGGAGCCTTCTCTGTTTTGTACAGCTCTTGATTTTCTTTTGTCAATTATATGTTGCATTTTTTTCCTAAGGGAAGAAATACAGGGATAAGTAGGTAAATATTGTTCATGAATTTGTTTCTTACAAAACTGTCTGCTCAATGTCAGATAATGAATCTGAAGGCAAGGTCATCAGAATGCTAAGATTGGACAAAGTTTCTGTAGACGTTGGGTTTGGCCTTCAGTTCTAGAGAAGTGTGTTCTGTGTTTCAGGAGAGGCCAGAAGTTGGGAAGAAACATGACTATTCTGCCTTAGCTGCATGCCAAGTTGTGAGTCAGGGCAATCTGGCAAGGCATTCCCTGATATTAACCAGGAGTTGAGTTTGTGCAGTGGAGCAAATATTCAATATGGTCGTTGTCAGCATAGTCTTGGAATGTGCTAAATGCCACCTAAAGCAGTAATTACATATTTATAGAGTAGAGAGTCCATACGTGATTCTTACCCACTTCATTTCAATGTTTACTTCCTTATTTCCAATTTTATTCAGATGTTTATGCTTCTTACATAGTACTTGCGGTCTGTTTTTCCTATACTGTGTTGCCCAAGTTTGAAAACACTGCTTCAAGTGAAATGTTAGGTTTTTATATATCCTGTCTTATTTTACTCAACATATAAATATTAGGTTAAATGATAATTTCCCTTTTAAGCTATCAGAAGAAGATTGATCACTTCTTTAGTAAATACTCTTTTATTTTTTTTATTTTTCGTGGTCAAAGAAACTCACTGTGTACTGGAAAGTATCCATAACCTTGACAGTCAGGATTTCAGGCCCAGTCATAGCTTTTATGGTTATTAACATTTTGAGGATGGCCACCTCTCTGAAGTCCTCTGAGTCCCATTTCTTTATCTCTAAGGTCTCTTCTAACTCGAACTGCAATGCCTTTTCACATTTCACCACAGATTAAGTATTCATAAGTTCAGTGTTCTCTGGGGTGTTCTTGTGACCTATATTTCCTTCCATAAGAAGTAGAAAACACAATTATAAAATATTTCACTTCTGTAAAAGATAGAGCTGATAAGAGCCAACTAGCACCGAATTTCAAAACACTGATACTAAGACAAAATTTTGCTCAGTGGATACTTTTAGTGAACAACAACAAAAAAAAGCAGCATACTTCCTGTAGCTGTTTGATACAGTGTGCACATGTGTTGTGACAGTGGTAAAAAAATAATGCCTGAGAATACTTAGCAATTAAACAGAGACGCCAAAGCATGGATACATGCAGCATATCTTCGTCTGACTCCCCTCTTCTAACTGTATCATTTTAAACTAGATTTTTGTAAGTAAAATAAATTTTCTCTGATTATTACATACAGAATACTAATATATTGAATCATATGACATAAGCTATAGAGGTGAGGAAAGCCATGAAAAAGTAAAAGAGAGGCTAGATGCTGGGAGAAGTGAGCAGCAGAAACAGCATGAAGGTTCAGGTAGCCTCCATCGTTGAATGCATCTAAACCTTCTGCTGGTCTTTGGGAGGAGGAAGACTAATCCAACATATATGCTTTGCACATATTTGCAAGTTCACCCAGATATCCAGGTTGGATGCTTCTAAAAAAAAAAAAGGCTGAATGTATGGAGGAAGATAGGTTTGTAATGACATTTAGAGGTACCACGGAAGACGGTAGGACATGGATGAGATTCTGATAAAAATTACAGATGGCGACCATACTAACTGGCAGCCATGAGAGTGTAACTCTCTTGCTCATTGGGACAGTAGTTGTCTGACAGTTCCAGGCACTGTGCTCTAAAAAACATCATTCTATTGGCACGGAAAGCAATTTTCCCATGGACTATTTCTGGCACTAACATCAGTGAGTGACATGGGGGTGCTAGTGTAGGCTTGTGCATCAGACTTTAACACTTAATGGGTCTGTCCAATATCTTAGAATTGCCTTGTAACCAGTGACACTATTATCCACTTTTCCTTCCTTGCTCTTTTCTCACTTGATTCCAAAAACACATCCAGTCTTCATAAGGCTTTTTTCAGGGAGGACATGGAATAGAATATCAGTGGTTTATATGCAAAAGCAATATTAAGTTACACGTTTAACACTTCCATGAGAGTTACTGAGAGAGGCTGGAAGAATATCTTCATGGTATAAGTGTATGTTCTGCAAGTATGAGGACCTAAGATTGAATCTTCATTCCTTTCCTCAAGCAAAAACTGGACATGGCTTAACATTCTTGTAAGCAGCATTGATTAATGGAGACTGATAGATGCTAGAGTTTGCTGGTAAGACTACCTAGGTGAAAACCATTAGCTGTTACAGTAAGAGACTGTCTTTCAAGTCAATAAGGCAGAGTGATATAGATAGACATCTTATATCCTACTTGGATTTCTACGCCTAAGCACCAATGTGAATGCACCACACATACACAAACACCACATATACCATACACACACACACACACACACACACACACACACACACACACACACATACACAGTCCACACATCAGTTGCTAGAAGAAGTCTCAGTTCTGTCTAATGACTATTATGCTAGGCTCTGGATCCAGCACATCCTGTAGGCATGACAAACTGTAGTTTGGAGCGTTTGTGACTGGGTTGATATCCAAATCTCCCTTCTTGAAGCCTTGCCTGGTTACATAGGATATATGGTTCAGGCCCTGAGCCCCCTATTACTAGGAGTCTTCACTAATGTCACCCTCAAATATTCCATGGAGTTGGCATTGCACTCCCCAAAAGTCCCCCAATTCCAGTTGTTTCTTTTCCTCTACCACACCAACTTGATCCCACCTGTTCCCATCCCTATATGCCCCAAGTCCTCTTAGGTAATCTATTTCCCCTTTCCAGGTAGATAATTTTGTCCCTTTTTGAGGTTCCTTGTTACTTAGACTGTCTGCGTCTATGGATTGTAGCAGGATTATCTTTTAATTTACAGTTAATATCCACTTATAAGTAAATACATACCATGTTTGTCTTTCTTGGTTGGTCTTACCTCACTCAGGATGAGTTTGTTTCCTAGTTGCATCCATTTGCAAGCAAATTTCATAATATCATTTCTCAAAGCAACTGAGTAATACTTCATTATGTAAATGTATCACATTAAAAAAAAAATTCTTCAGTTGAGGAACATCTATGCTGTTTCCAGTTCCTGGCTATTATGAATAAAGCTGCTATAAACATAGTTGAGCAAGTGTTCTTGTGGTAGGATGTATCATTCTTTGAGTATATGCTAAGGAGTGGTATAGCTGAGTCTTGAGGTAAATCAAGTTCCAATTTTCTGAGAAAGCTGATAGTGGTTTCCAAAGTGACTGTACAAGTTGACCTTTCTACCTCCAACGGAGGAGGAGTATTTTCCTGCTCTACATCCTCAACAGCAGGAGCTGTTGCTTGAGTATTTTATCGTAGACATTCTAACAGGTATAAATAATATGGAATCTCAAAGTTGTTCTGATTTACATTTCCTTAATGGTTAAGGATGTTAAACATTTTTTTTTTTGTCTTCAATGGTTTTTATTTATTTATTTATTTATTTATTTGTTTGTTTGTTTGTTTGTTTTAGTTAATTTTTCATACAGTCTATTTTGACTATTTTCCCCCTCCCCCAATTTCCCCATATCTTCTCCATCTCTCTACCCACCCAACTTTACATTCTTTTTTTTCCACCATGCAATAGTATTTTCTTCCTTCCTTCCTTCCTTCCTTCCTTCCTTCCTTCCTTCCTTCCTTCCTTCCTTGCTTTCTGCTCCTCACCCACCCACTCCTGTCTTCCCTCCCTGGCATTCACCTACATTGGGGCATCAAACATCTTCAGGCCCAAGGGCCTCTCCTCCCACTGATGTCCAACAAGGTCATCCTTTGCCACATATGCAGCCATAACCTTGTATCCCTCCATGTGTATTCGTTGGTTGGTGGTCCACTCCCCTGGAGCTCCAGGGGGTCTGGATTATTGACACTGTAGCTCCCTCCATGGGGCTGCAAACCTCCTCAGTTCCTTCACTCATTTCTACAACTCCTCTATCGGGGACCACCAAGCTCAGTCCAATCGTTGGCTATGAGCATCCACCTCTGTATTTGTCAGGCTCTGGCAGAGCCTCTCAGGAGACAGTAATATCAAGCTTCCATCAGCAAACACTTCCCAGCTTAGAAAAATATACAATAGAGTCCAGGTTTGGTGGTTGTATATGGTATGGATCCCCAGGTGGGGCAGTCTCTGGGTGGCCTTTTCTTCAGTCTTTGCTCCACACTTTGTCTCCATATTTCCTCCTGGGGGTAATTTGTTCACCCTTCTAAGAAGTACTGAAGCATCCATCTACATTTTAGTCTTCCTGCTACTTAGGCTTCATATGATCTGTGAATTGAATCTTGGGTATTCTGAACTTTTGAGCTAATATTCACTTATCAGTGAGAACATACTCTGTGTGTTATTTAGTGACTGGTTTACATTACTCAGGATGATATTTTAAAGTTCCACCCATTTGCCTGAGAATTTTATGAAGTCATTGTTTTTAAAAGCTAAGGCCCCAAAGACCCTGAAAAGGTCTGTAGATTTACACTAAGTCTTTGATTTGATTCCATTGACCAACATGTCTGTTTTTATGCCAATATCATACGGATTTTATTGGTATTGCTCTGTAGTACAGCTTGGAATCAGGGACAGGGATACCTCCAGATGTTCTTTTATTATATAGGATGTGATACTGATGCTGTTAACACTCAGGATATTGTATGTATAGTTAAAATAAAAAAATCTTAGTCATTAAATTCTATTCAAGATTTTACTTAAAATAGAAACAAAACACTAAGCATTGTTCATATTCTACTCTGAGGTATTGTGCTATATTGAGCAACTAAAATATGCTTCAACATGACCATACAGATCAAAGTGAACAAAATCACTCATGTCTCAATAGCCTTTATATTTAAACCTGTGTGGATTAAATAGTTAAAACATGGCCATATACTTAGTACTTTATCCTTAGTTTTTCTTTTTGCTAAATATTATCTTCTGGAGTATACATTTGTCTGAATAGGACTGAATATTTGGCCCATTTAGCCTCACAGTATAGAGATGGCTGACTGTCTAGCTTCTGGGTTTGTGGCAGGGTAAAGCAAAATGGCCATGCTTACCCTTCAAAAGACCGCCTCCCACCACCACCACCACCACCACAGTGAGTCAATTACTCTAACTATGGTCACCTTCTAAAGTTTCCAGAACCTCACAAAATAACATCACCATTTGGGGACCAAATATTAAGCACAGGAGCTTCCAAAGGAGATTCTGTATTCATACCATGATGGGGTCTACAGAAAACACACAATGAGTCCTCATATAACAAGCTGGTTTCCCTTTTATACACTTGTGTCCCAAGGTAACTATTTACTCAATTCTAAAATATATTTTACCATAGAAGGTATAAACTCTACTTTTCTCCCTCAATTGTATTTATCCTGGGAAATTAAAGGTATTATTAACTGAAATCCTGGCAGATCCTTGTTTATTTTGGCACTTCCGACCTACATGGTAATTACCGTTACTATATGCAGCGAGGGTTAAAATTGACACAAGGTTTCTGCTTTCTAACCCTCTTCTTAAGAATCACTTGCATCTTTGAATTAAAGGCTGAACGACTTAGTAACTAGAGAATATATGAGCCTGCACCTGGCTCACTCTTGCTGTAAAAAAGTTGCCCAGTGTCTATTTTTTCTCCACGTAGAGGAGGAAAATCCACACCCTGGAATAGCCTCAAGTTGCAGGAGTTATAGGAGATTGATTAATATTGAATGTCATAGAGATATTGCAGAGAATATGGCAGAGAGATGTAGACAAGAACAAAAAGGAAGGAGAAGAGGGTTGACTTAGTGTCAGAGTGTTGCTTGGTAACTTTGATGCCCTTTGTGTCCTGCAGGAAGCAGTTGGAATATATTTTGTCCTCTAACTTTGTAGGCATAGGAAACTTCTTACAAGATTTGAATTAGAGTACTAGTTGGTCATGAGCCACCTAACATAGGTTCTGAAAACCAAATTCCTGTGTACTGCAAGAGCAGAAAGCTATCTTAACTACTGATCTCAAGATCCAGACACTATTTCTTTCTCTAGGGTCTGACTCTATAATATGATGGCTTTTTGTGTTTCTTTGTACCTACCACATTGATTAAAAAAAAAAAAAAGACTCTCACCTTGACATGGTATTCTAGTTTGCTTAATAATAAAAAAAAAACATAGTATAAGAAAAAAGTTAAATGCCTATGTTAAAATTAACAAAAATGTTTAAGTATCTAAGCATTACTTAAAATCCATAGAGTATAATGACCTCTACTGTGAATCTTTATGATCTGAAAGCTGACATTTTGAAGTTGGCAGGTTGAAAGACAGATGGAAATGGGAATGGCTATATTTTGGCTCCCAAATGGACTTGCAGAACTGAATCAAGAGACTGATTTGTATTTTTCTTGCCTTTGCAGGGGCTCCATTTTGGTGCCTATTGGATATTGTTCCTATAAAGAATGAGAAAGGAGATGTAGTTCTTTTCCTGGCCTCATTCAAAGATATAACAGACACGAAAGTGAAGATTACTGCAGAAGATAAAAAAGAAGGTGCGTATAGTTTTCATAAATTAAACAGCTGGCAAAGCATACTGAAATCACTAAAAATTTTGGGAAAAAATGCCTTTTGGATACCAGCAACTGATACCTATTGATGACTCATAGTCAATATGTGGTATATATATATATGAAAATCATAGAGATATTTATAATCTCATCTTTGTAGTAACTACTAACTTGACAGGAATGAAAAGTTCAAATATCTCTGTGACTCACATGAAGACAGAAAATAGCATCACAATATGTCTTGTCCCTCTTGACTTCAGGAAATAGAGGCATTGACTGGATTGCTTTAAAGTGATGTGATTAAATACATAGAAGTGTGGATGTTATTTGGTATATAGTAGGTAAAGGTGCAGTGTGATGCTTGTTAGATGAAATGTTACTGACAACCATGCACCCTGTATCATATAGCATGTACTATACCATATTCTAAGCTCATTCATGCTCACTAATGGCCTTGGGAAACACCTTTGGAAAGCCTCTAAGAGCTTATATTATTAGCCTTCTGTCCTTTAGTTTCTTATTAAGAAAGTACTTCAAGTTCTCTAACAAATGTCAACAGTGAGAAAATCCTAATATTGTTATAAGCAGAAATGGGATCTAGTAACTAGAGGCAAAGATACTGCTCTGTGTAGTAAGCTGCTTATTAGATATTTCAACCCCAACTTTTAGGAGTGTACTCCACTTTTAAATGTGTGTATGAGTGTTTCTTATATAGTATCTCAGGGAATAACATTCCAAGCAAGGGATATTGCACTTGGTTTTGGATAGTGCTAAAAATATCTCTTAATAACTTGTGGCCCACTCAAGCTTATCTGCAACATGGCAGTTCATCTAAGTGATATAAATTAAGTATTGATTAGGTAGTTAGTTCCCCACAGAAACTTATTTGATGACTTCATTTAAAAACTGCAAAGTGTGTTACTTTTATTTGAACAAGTACTTGAATCATTAATTGTTACATGGCTTGGGTTTTATCTGGAATATAGGAAATGATGCTTTATTGAAAATTCTAGTAGGTGTGGAATGCAGAGGAGACACACCTTCAACTACAGCATTGTTTGTATCTGTGTAAGCTCACAACATTTTATTGAGTACACACTTATGTCTAGTGTGTGTGTGTGTGTGTGTGTGTGTGTGTGTGTGTGTGAGAGAGAGAGAGAGAGAGAGAGAGAGAGAGAGAGAGAGAGAGATGGGGAATGGTGCAGAGATCAGCAGAAACCTCCCATTCATAAAGAAAAGTATAAACCTTTCATGTCATTGTTCATCTCTATAACTGTGTAACAGGAGAATTCAGGAGAATTTAACAAGGAATTCTGTTTATTTCTTATCTATAAAATGTATTTAATATAAAATTTGAGTCTGTATATTCAAGATTTTCACAGCCTAGATTCTTAGTGGACTAAAGTCTTTCCTCCCAGTTATATTTCCTGAAAGGAAAAAAAAAACAAAAAAAAAAAAACAAAAAAAAAAACATGATTCTGTCTTAATGTAATTAGCTTTACAAAGCCTTTCTGATCACAGAATTCTTAAAAATCGGAGGGAAGTAAACATTGTTTTGTTGGGTTTCTCTGTATAGCCCTGGCCATCCTGGAACTCACTTTGTAGACCAGACTGGCCTAGAACTCAGAAATCCACCTGTCTCTGCCTCCCGAGTGCTGGGATTAAAGGCGTGCGCCACCACGCCCGGCTAACATTGTTTTTTAGGACTGAAAAATAAGCACTTGTGAATTCAGCAAATGCTGAAACTGTTTCTTTTTTTTAAATGAATTTGGATTTAATTAAATAAATGTAATAAAATAGATTAAATTTTAAACATTATAATTTAACATTTAACATAACTGTAAGCAATTCATAGTGGATTGAATAATTCTGCAAATGTACAGTTATTAGTGTCTATCAGCAGCAAAGCCAGCATTTGGGATGTCATCAAATACATCTCAGCTCAAATCCAGCAGCTTCCAGCCAATAACAGGAGAAGTAGAGAGGAATGAGCATTGCTATCTGTGTGCCTCCAGGAAGAGGGGTCTGGATAGGGGACAGACACCATGATGAGGCACTGGAGAGACTTTGTACCGAAGTTAAGAAAGATGAAGGCAGCGATGTGCTCATTGGAGAGGGTAAAGGAGAGACTGCGGCTCTGATTCTGTAAAACATCATCCAAAGAGTGATGAGACAAACGCTAGGTGTTTCTCACACTTGTTTTTACTAACTTTACTAACTCCCTCGTGTTTGAAACCATCACATTAAAACCAAGGAGATACAACCATAGTGCTTCATCACGTTGGCTCTTGTGAAGCAGGTTTTAAGTTCAACCATTTAAGCATCAGCTAATAAAGCATTCCTCCCTCAAAAACCAAAACCAAAAACAAATAAGGAAAAAATACTTATTTGATACCATGTCACCTTTCAACAATCTTAATGCTTCTAAGCCATGCTTGCTTAGTTACTCTCAGGAAAACCTTACTTCTTTCTATTTGCTTACATGGGTCCTTGTTTTTTTCCCACTTGTGAAATCTCTACCACCATTATTTCCCATAGAAATTTTCTTTCTTTCTTTTAATTTGGTTTTAACAAACAACCTCAGCTCATAGGGAGCACCCTTCCATGGACCACCTGGACTGTGTTGATTCTTCTCCCTTTTTGTACCGATGGAATCAACCTGGTTATCTCTGTTTTCCTCTATAAGGGAGGTCGGACCTAGGATAATGGAGCTGATAAAGGAAGTGGGCTAAAGACTTATGCAATTGCCGGCTTTATTTATATTCTGAGGGTTAAGAGGAGTCACATGAGAAAAGTGTAGAATCACAAGAGGAAGCAGCACGTGTGGACAAGCTGCATGCAGCAAAAACATGTTTTCCATAGAGGTGTATAAACATAACCTAGCTAGTTGTGCTGAATAATCTCAAGTAAACTCTCTCCCATCTGCTACACCTGGGAGGAGCTCAGAAGCATATTATCCAAGAACAAGTTCATGTTCTTGAAGAAACTGATGCCACAAGTCTGTTGTTTTAGTTTCTTGGAGTTTTCTTATAAGCACTCAGAGATTTTCTCACATGACTCCATTCTTGGACCATGTTCCAACAATCTCATCTTTCCCAACTTACTGAAGGCTGACACTGCTTCATGTCTTTGCACATCCCATGGTGTCTGACACAGTATAGACATTGAGTCATCACTTGCTGAATGGTTGATTTTTCTAGAGTGCTTTTTCCTTATATACCAGTGTTTTCAAATTTTTCTTTCCTCCCAACTCCCAACGTATAAATATACATGACTGAACTTTACAAATTTCTTTTCACAGCAGTTTGTGCATATTCCTAATTTGGTTTTCCAATCATGCCAGTTGAAGTTAATAATATCTGCTTCATTTTTTTTCCGGGCACAAAGCCCAGTGACATTATTTTCACTTATTTCATATGGAGTGTCCCACATTTGCCATACAATAATGTTAGCTCCAAATCAGGCAATCCAAATTATGGTTTCTAAACCAGGGGTGGAGAGGGTTTCAAATGTGTTTTGAGAATCTCTTGGGGGATGAATGAGGCTTTTGTTTTTGTTTGTTTGTTTGTGTTTGCCTGTGGGGATACAAACTGAGATTTACATGGCACTGTCATTCATAGCTCAACTTTGGCAATAAGTTGAAGAACTTGCAATAATTTGCCATAATCATCTTACAGTGACTAAAGTCTGACAATGCCCCTATACCTGAACTGTTATTCAGTGGATATAGAAGGAAGAAATAACGATGATCTTGTTGGTGGGTGTTAGCTGAGCATTGTGTGCAGCAGGTATGAGGCTCTGAAAGCCCCATCACCACAAGCTTAAGCAGTGATGACTTACTCTCCTCATGTTTCAGAAGGCCTGAGCTGAGCAAACTCCAGCTGGAACAGTGGCTTTGGGCAACTTGTGGGCTTTCTCTTCTGCCATGCTCTGTCTGCATCCTGGTTTAGTTCTTCTACTTGTGAACTCATTCATTTAATAAGCCTGTTACAGCTGTGGAAACCTTTATGTGTTAGAGACTGGGAGGAGTGTGGAAGACAGTCTGAGCATTTCTCCCCTGTCGTTTTATCTGTTTTTCTTTTTTATTAATCATTACATTTACTTACATCTCAAATGGTATTCCCCTTTCCAGTTACCCCTCCGTAACCCCCAATTCCATTCTGACTCTATCCCCTTTTCTTTGCCTAAATGAGGGTGCTCCCCCCACCACTCCAGCATCCTTCTAAGCTGGGGCATAAAATTTCCACAGTACCAAGTGCCTTCTTTCCCATTGATGCCAGACTAAGCCATCCTCTGCTACATATGTATCTGGAGCCACGGATCCCTCCCTGTACATTCCTTGGTTAGTGGTCTAGTCCCTGGGTGGTCCAGACAACTGACATTGTTCTTATAGGGTTGCCATCCCCCTTGGTCCTCCAATTCTTCCTCCACCTCCCCACAGGGGTCCCCAAATTCAGACTGATGGTTGGCTTTGAGCATCCACATCTGTATTGGTCAGGTGCTAGCAGAACCTCCCAGGGAACAACCACATCTGGTTCCTGTCAGCAAGGGGCTCTTGGCAACAATAATAGCATCAGGTTTGTTGTCTGTAGAGAGGATGGATCCCCAGATGGGCTAATCCCTCGATGACTCTTCCTTCAATCTCTGCTCCAGTTTTTGAACCTGTCTTTCCTTTTGACAGGATATATATATAGTATATATGTATGTGCATATATAGTATATATATATGCATGTATATATATAGTGTATATATACATGCATATATACACTATATATACTATATATATGCATATACATACTTACACAATACATGCATGCAAAGATACATACATGCATGCATGCATGCACACATACACACATACATACATTATATTGTGAGATTTATACCTAAGAGTGTCATTTTCTCAGGAAAATCTTTTGGAATAATGTCACTACTAGAAAATGTAACGCAGGGCATGTTGAAGAAATGGAGAAACATGGTACAGAAAGGCCCAGTCCTCATCAGATCCACCATACAAGCACCCATTAGTGCATCTGCACATCTTAATTTGATGATTCAGCTATATAGTCTCTCATTCTTGGGTGCCATAAAAGTTCAAAGGACTCAATTAAATGTGACTTCAACTGTATTTCCTCTTGTAATAGGTTTTCCACAGAATGCCAATACATTGATCATGAAACTAAGCAAACTTCTTGACAGCTCATTTATACTTATTACAGTACATTTTTAAAAATGTAGGAAAGCATTGGAGGATGACTTCCTGAATACAGGTTGTAGCTTTGTGTTTTAAGAATGATAGACTTAATTAAGGTTTTAATAAATTGTTTCTGTTGATGTTTCATTATTTTATCTGGTGGTATATTAAACCTAAATGTGGTGGTTTGATTAAAAATGGCTCTTAGGGAGTGGCGCTATTAGGAGATGTGGCCTTGTTGGAGTAAGTGTGTAGTCCACTGGGAGTGGCCTTTGAGATGCTCAAGTCAGGCCTAGTGTGCTCTCTCTCATCCTGCTGCCTGCAGATCCAGATATGTAACTTTCAGCTATCTCTCCAGCACCATGTCTGACTGCATTCTACCATGCTTCTCTCCATAGTGATAATGGACTTAGCCTCTGAACCTATAAGCAAGTCTCAATTGAGTGTTTTGTCATGATCATAGTGTCTCTTCACATCATTGGCACACTTACTAATCTACTAAGTTAAATTCTAAGCTCATGTTTGCTAAAATTGTCATGTACCTGAGATCAACTTCCAATTTCCCATTATACCTGCAAATTTCTTATACACACATGGGCTTCTGCTGAAGTAGAAAAGATCAGATGGTGTCTAAAATGTCACACATATCCAATTCCTGAAACATGCTGAAGGCTTCTGGAAGACCTGACAGTGAGCGCTCTTCAGTCACCTTTTTTTTTTTTTTTTTTTTACTGAACAAGAGGCCAACATGACACAGTGGAAGCCACAAGTGCCTATCAGACTCTAGCGGGACCACTAGCTGGCTGTGTTTTGCTGCTATATGCTGTTGTCTAGAGTAACTATCATTCTCACATAATCACTTGTCGTTAGAATGAAATTATTTGAGTTTAATTTGTAAAGGTAAGTGATGATGGCGAGAAAACAAATCTGGTGAGTTAGATGACGCTGACAAATAGGAGTTTTTATGTGACCTAGTGTCACCCATGCCTAGGACTCTATGTGGGAATGACTTTTGAGGTAATGTAGGTACTGAATCCTGTACAGGATCTAACAATTGGAAAGAAAGATGGTAATGGCCCCCAGCAAGGCAGGCAGGCATTTCCACTCCTGACACTAAGGTAAGCATCTTTCTTTTAGCACTGGAAAACTGAAAACTTTTCCTTCCAGGATCAGATCATTGATGCAAGACACTATGACTCTCATATGTGTCAAAGAAAACCAGCCTATCCATCGGAGTCTGGAGTTTATTTTTGAATGATCTCTAATTCTGAAAACACCAGTTTCCGTATTGTTTAAAAGTCTTTGAAAATCCAAAGGCACACAAAAGACATTCCAATAAAGAATTCTCCAAACTGCTGCTTTTTAAAAGATGTTATGTTATGAGATGCTAGCACAAAAGAATGGGGAGAAGTGGTTCGAGGAATAAAAAGATAGTGTGAATGCAAGGGTATTCCTGGAGTCAGATAAAGAAAACGAAGCTGGCACAGACTCCGAACAGAGTGAGAAGGAGGCTTATGAACTGTGAACCTGTCAAAACTGAGATAGCACAAGGAGATAACTGAAATCCAGAGAAGGAAGGCTGATAAATTGAACCTGATTTCTAAGTAGCCCACTAACAACCAAAAGAAGGGCTTTCTTAGTAATTCATCACATGCCCCAGTCAATCAAGAGTCCCAAATCACAGTTCATATTATGTTGAGGTTAGATTACTCAGCTTGGATTACAATGTTTATTGTATTTAATATGTTTTTGCTTTTTAATTTTTATCTGTTTTCATTTATATCGGTGTTCTTTGACTCTGCAAATCAACTCCACTAGTTTTGATAGACTTGTTGACCATATTTGATCAGTACTGATTTTAAATACTTTAAGCCTAGATATTCTTAACTGAAAATCCCATTGTCTACCACATCTGAAGACTCCTTGTATAATTTGGTGTTTTGTTTTGTTTTGTTTTGGGTTTTTGTTTGTTTGTTTGTTTGTTTTTTCTTGGTTATTCTGCTCAGTACTCAGCTGAGTAATCCAAACTGGGATTTTAATTTTCAAAATTCTATTCAGGGATGACTCTGTGTACAAAAATAAAATAAAATAAAATAAAATAAAATATAATTCAAATATTGTCTATTTAACATTTGCAAATACAGTTCTATAGTAGTCCTCAGAATTATCAAGGAATATCAATTTAAAATAAACAGTCATGGTACCATAAGATGAATGACCCTGAGAAGAATTATCAGGGGAAAAAAGCAAATTACATTTGGAATCTTCAGACATAGCAGAAAATGGAGTTTTCAGGTATGCGTCTACCCTTAGGATATTTAAAGAAAATCAGTAGTAGTAAAAATATGATCAATAAGTATATCAAAAGTAAAGGAGTTAATTTACAAAGAGAGTCTAACAAAACTTATATAAGTGAGAACAGATGAATTTTTTTTAAAAAAATGACCTACTACATAGGATAACAGTGGTCATAACATAAGGAAGAGTTGATTTCAAGTAAAAAACTGTTACTATCCTGTATCCACATGGACATATACTCATTAAAGGACAGTAAAATACAAGTCAGATGAAAAAGACCCAAATAGATTTACAATTTTAGAGAAAAACATATTAAAATATAAGCTATTAAGTTTTTTTTACAATGTGTAGTACTGAATATTCACATTTTATCAGTCCAACAAATCTAAATAGTATATATATATATATATATATATATATATATATATATATATATACATATATGTGCATATATATGCACACACATACTTTTATATGTATATACATATCAGAATTTATATGTAGGAGATATATAAGAGGATGATATATATAATGTATAGATATAATTTATATACAATATAGCACATATATAATTTAAATATATCCTGTTTTATAATATCATTTAGATATAATATTGAATATATAAAAACATAATGCTGATAAGAAACTAAAGACCCATAAATTACTAAGCATATATCATGAAATAAGATCTTAGAAGCAAGTTTAGAGAAGTGCCTTTATATAAATATAAAACCCAAGTTTATATACACTTGTATTGTTAGCAGAAACCAGAGAAACACCTACAATGTTTGACCTAGTTAAAGTCTTAGGACAAGACTGTGGCAAGAGTAGTAGAAGTCCAGAAGATGGCAGAATCCAGGTTTTATGTCAAGAATTATGAAAAATTAAATATAGTGGAATGTTTTTTGAAAATCTTTTAATGATTAACTTGGGTAGATAAAAATTTTCAGATATCTTATAACTATTGAATATACTAAATTGGTTTTAATAATAATAATAATAATAATAATAATAATAATACCAGGGTGCTGGAGGGAAGGCTCAGTGGATAAGTGCACTTCTTGCAGAAGACCTGGGTCCGTTTCCTCGTACTCATATGATTTTTTGCAACCATCTGTAACTCCAATTCAAAAGGATCTGATGCTATTTTTTTACCTCTGCTAGCACTGAGCACACACATGGTATTTATATATACATGCAAGCAAACCACTTGCAAATAAATAAAGCTAAAAAATTGTTTTAATCATTCAAGATATTAAAGTCAAATCATTTTTTATAGAAGTATTCCCAAAGAGAAATTCTAAACAGAAAATAAGCAAACTAAAATAGATTTTTACTATATTAATTTAACTAAAATCAGTTTCTGCAGTTGTGCTAAACCTCCCTCTTAAGTTCAACAAATGTCACCACTGATAAGGAGTAGAACCAATTGTCCTGTATGTCCATAGGGCCAGTTCACAAGGGCCCCCTTCAGCAGAGTCAGTTCTATTGTGCTGCAAAGAATGTGCAGGGTCTACTTGCTCTCCCAAGTTGCAGTCATTAAGAAAAAGGGCCACCTCTTTTGCTCTCATGATCCTTGGGCCAGCTCTTCCTCCTGCCACATGTGGTGAGGGGTATGTGTGTGTGGGGGGGGGGGGTGAATCTTCTCTTCTCTCACACCACTGCATACCAGGCAAGGTCAGATCCACCTCTCACACACTCAGGGATTATCCATTTTAATCTGTACGTAGTTTTTCATATTTCTATAATTATAAATCCTTTTTACCTCCACCTACAATGAACCTCCTTCTACTAGTTTCTGACCACCCACTTCCTCAAGCATATATATTTCAAGATACATTCTGTTTTTGTGTTACTGGAATGCAAACATTTTCATAATGAATTATCCCCATTTACTGTATAATATGACCTGCAAATATTTTTTTTAAGTTCCAGATGTAAAAAATATAACAGGAAACATGAAACATAATTCTTAAATATTTTTATTATTTTAAACATGTTTTAAGTGTAAATACATTTTCATTATATGCTTCCCCTCTCTCAAGTCCTTCCAGATCCTCTTTCCCTCCAACTCCAAAACAAAAACCCAATACAACAGCAACAAATCCAAACCAAGATAATAAAATAAAACATGCCTCCCAAAGGCACACACCAAACTGTAACCGAAAAAATGCATACCAAGAACTCTGTAGTCTGTTCTATGCTGGTTAAATACTGTTGAACAAAAGGCCCATCCTGGAGTGGTTGATACACCCAGTATCAGTCCATTGGAGAAAAATAACTTCCCTCTCCCTGAAGGTATGAATGACTGTTCTGTTATCAATGTTTTCTGTAGTGGTTAGGATTTCATTTACTGATTTACTCGTTCATGGTTTGGTTTTGTTTTTAAATTCTAACAAAACAAAACATAATAAAACAGAAACTGTCGTGTCAAGGCTGGAAAAGACAAACCAACAGAAGGAAAAAAAAGCCCTAGAGAAGGCACAGGAATCAGAGCAGCACTCGTTTGCATGACTAGGGATTTCAGAAACACACTAAACTGAAAGACATAAGCACCCTGGACCTGGTGGAGGCCAATGCAGACCCTGTGCATACCACTTCAGTCTCTATTCTAAATTCACAACCAAGACAATTTCCAGACATGCTCACATGCCGAGGGGATCTGGTCCATTCCCATTGTGACTTCCTTCGCAGGTGACTATAAAATGTATCAAGTTGACAGTTAAAGAGAGAGAGAGAGAGAGAGAGAGAGAGAGAGAGAGAGAGATGGGAAGAGGATGCCATTGGTTGGAGGATGGAAGATAAAGTGAACTATCTCATCTGTTACATTGGCAAACAAATTGGTCGTGTTTTCAACTGAACAATGAAGGAATTGGCAGTTAGCATGGACATTTGTAAAGCGATTACTGAAAACGAAGTCCTGTCACCAGGAAAGTCTTCCATTTTAGACATGGAATAAGAGGACGTGGAAACTGATGTTCCAAGGACCATTGAACTATTTATGCTGCATGCATCATTATCTTGTATTGCTTAAAAGAATATGCATGACAAATTAAAAGTACCAAATGCATTCAGAAATCAACGCTCAGATCAATTGGCAACCATCCAAGCCAGTACTAGCTTATCAATAATAATAAGTGTGTAAAATATTATTTAAAAAAACAACACTAAGCTGAACTAAATAAAATAAATTTGTTGTGGTAAAAGTCATCATCTAGCATGGGGAGATGAGAGGTTCAGGTTCCTTTCTGGGCTGTTAAGGGATGACCCTCATCCTAGGCTCCGGAGCCTATGCTGTGAGAGAGTTTCCCAACCTAGGCTGACTCTGAAGATAGATGGAAATATTTCCATCTAAAATATAGGAAAAGAAAATCTGAGCTGAGCAGGGGTTTGGAGGAAATTTCTATAGGGAACACTGACTGGCCACTGAAACAAAATAAAAGGCAAGATGTGAAAATGTGAGTCACTGAGTCTTGTTCTCTATAAGAGATAGATGTGTCACATGAACAGGCACTCGTGTGTGTGTGTGTGTGTGTGTGTGTGTGTGTGTGTGTGTGTGTGATCAAGTGTTAACTAGTACAATTTCTGTATCCTCCAGTTATCAATACATCCTAGAAATACCAAAATAATAAATACTGTAAAGCTTGTAAATTCCCTAAACTTGAAAATGAAGAATTTTCCTACAGTCTTTTCTGTTGTTGTTGTTGTTGTTGTTGTTGTTGTTGAATAATAATTAGAATTGATGTGGCCTCAAACCCATTGTCCCCCCAACTTACCTCTGCATACAGTCCTTGGAAGGGCAGCTTTCTCCTCCTAGCCTAAGCTCTGACTCATCCTGGGTACTAATTGAAACTCATCCAGGAAGCTTGACAAGAAAGTTATTTCAAGGTTTGTCACTCCACAACTTATGCCTCTTGCTGACTTCACCATAATCTTTACAGGTTTTATAGAATGCCACATTCCATTGCATTCACAGTACAGGAGAAATATCCAAAGAATGAAAAAAAAATCTAACCCTTACAAGAAATTCCAAGAGGTCATTGTGTAAGTTTCTTTAATTTCTGAGGAAGACCTGGAATCTCATTGAACTGCTGTTTCATTGGCTGAGAGAATCACACTGAGCTGAAAAACTTTCACATTTACATTTGCTCAGAAAGTGTGGACCTGCAGTGGCCTATCAGAAGCTGTATATCAATGAACACAGTTGGTTCCAGTCATTGGTTACCTCAAAGCACTGTGCCAACCTCCAGCCACATGTCCTCCCTTTTCAAACCCACCTCAGCATTTGTCAGAAAATAATCAGTTTACAAAGAGAGAAATTTTACTTCTGTGTTAATCTCATAATAAGACACAGGGAAGTCATTTCAAAGGAAATGACAGTGAGCCGTACTCCTTTCCTGAAAATTTTGAGTGTCTTTAATTTAATTACTAGGCATTGACGATCTCATTCCCCTAAAGGCTAGGTATAGCTCATGTAAAACAAAACCAGCTCAAAACATAAAAATAAAATAATATGATTTTAAATCTCCCTACATAGAACAAAAATAACCTGTGGCTCGATGAAGCATGTCTGCAATGCCAGAAATGTGTAGGCATGGACAGGAGAATCATTAGTACAGGACCGGCATGTGACCTAGCAATCTAAACAAGAACGAGTCCTCCCCAAAACACTTTTAGAAGGCTGTTAAAAAGAAAGTTCAAGTAATTTGTTTGCTGATTCTGAATAATCTTTCTCCTCAAACATAAGAATTTTTTGAGAGAAAATTCTTAGTTGATATAGTGAATCATCCGAATGTGGTGAAACATTTTCATTGCTTTAAATGTGTGTTTTAATTTTTAAGTGGTGTGTATATGTGTGGGCATGAGGGTATCTATGAGTTTGGATGCCTGCTGAGGCCGGGAGACACTGTCAGATTCCCTGGAGCTGGAGTTGCAGGTGATAGCTGGCTGCTTAGCACGAATGCTGAGAAGTAAACTTGAGTCCTCTGCAAGAGAAGTTCATGCCTTTAACCACTGAGCCACCTCTCTAGCATCGATGACAAATTCTATTGTCCCTGAATTCAGGAGGCTGAGGCAGGAAAACTGCTATGAATTAGAGAACACTCTGAGCCACAAAAAGCATCTTTCCATTCAGACCACAATGCAAAGCTCTTTGAAGAAGAAGAAGAAGAAGAAGAAGAAGAAGAAGAAGAAGAAGAAGAAGAAGAAGAAGAAGAAGAAGAAGAAGAAGAAGAAGAAGAAGAAGAAGAAGAAGAAGAAGAAGAAGAAGAAGAAGAAGAAGAAGAAGAAGAAGAAGAAGAAGAAGAGGATAATTGAGATTTAAAAAAGAAAAAAGAAAAAAAAAGGTATTACTCAGCTGTTAAGATGACTGGGCCATGTTACCAGTCTTGTCTATGCCTGAAGAACTGATGTTCCAGTTTCTAGAAGAGTTTCTGTCTCCCAGCCTGACCTATTAGATTCTACCTACATGAATTACCTATATTGAAAAGGGACCTGTCTATGGTTGCATCCTTTTCCAGAGGACATCCATCCAGGGATTTCTCAGTTCAAATAGGGAAGCATTAAAGGATGAAAATCCAGGACTCTGCCATCTTGATTTGGATTTCAATTGCTGTGATGTTACACCATGACCAAAAAGCAAGTTGGGGAGGAAAGTTTGGAAGAACTGTAAAGCATCATCCAAGCCCCAGAGCTGCTTCTGGAACTGGCTAAGACTCAGTATGGTTTTCCTTTTCTCTCTGTCCAGTGCCTCATTCCTAGCAGATTGAGGGCATATTCTAGATATCTGGTTGTATGTCCATATGCTTCTGATTGTATCTCCATCTGCTTCAGCTGGCTTCCTAGGATACTTGGTTTCCCCCTTTGTGTGTGTGTGTGTGTGTGTGTGTGTGTGTGTGTGTGTGTGTGTGTGTGTGTCTGTGTCTGTGTGTCTGTGTGTGTGTATCTGTGTGTGTGTGTGTGTGTGTGTGTGTGTCTGTGTCTGTGTATCTGAGTGTCTGTGTCTGCCTGCCTGTGTCTGTGCCTGTATGTGTCTGTCTCTGTGTATTTGTTTCTGTTTCTGTATATCTCTTTCTGTCTTTACCATACCCACTCACACCCACCCACACCCACTAATATACATGCACACACACACACACACACACACACACACTAAATGAAAACCAATCACTACATTAAGTGATTTTCCCCACTCCACAGGATCAAGGCAGATTGTGCTAATGTAAATTCCAGTCATGCTATCAAATGCTAATTAATACTGTGAGTCTCAGTATCACACTGTAAATAACACCAAGTCATAGCTCTCTAGCATTCCAGAAGAGTTATAATATGATAATAAAAGAATATGATAATTAAAGAATATGATAATAAAATTTAAATCTGACATAGGCCAAATCTGTGTTTTCTTAAATCCCTTTTAGATTGGCCATGCTTGGTGTTTGTTTTTCTTATGTAACTGACCAGTGGTTCCCTTTCTAGTTGGCTGCTACGTTGTGTTTTCCCTCAGGTGACTCAGATGCAGGGATGCTGTTACCTAAGATACTCTGGGGTTTCCCTGCAACCAAGGAGGGATGGATATTTAGTCAGCATGCTAGCTAGCATTTATTTTATGTCAGCTTGCGAAGGAGAAAGAATTGCCTGACATAACACAATGATTTGGAGGAAAAATGTAAAGACTTTATGGGAGCTTTATAAAGTCATACAGAACAGCTCATAGGTTTTTAATGAAATGCTTGTGATGAGCTGAAGTACTAAGCCCACAGATTCTTGAATGCACTAATGAACCAGTGGTGATTCCTCAAACAACCTAACAATAGAAGATGAAAACCATTGTTTACCTTTGAATTACTAATGTTTGTGCTGGAGAGGCAAGGTCTGCCCACTGTCATACAGTATCCTGTGCAGTACAGAGTTTTAGGGATAATGAAGGCTAGTGATGAATGAAAGTAGTGGAGGAAAATCAGTGAGGGAAGGTGGTTTTGTTTGTTTTTTTCATTTTTTTATTAGATATTTTCTTCATTACATTTGAAATGCTATCCCCAAAGTCCCCTATACCCTCCCCCTGTCCTGCTCGCCAACCCACCCACTCCCACTTCCTGGCCCTGGCATTCCCCTGTATTGGGGCATATGATCTTCCCAAGACCAAGGGCCTCTCCTCCCATTGATGGCCGACTAGGCTGTCCTCTGCTACATTTGCAAGTAGAGACACAGCTCTGGGGGTACTGGTTAGTTCATATTGTTGTTCCTCCTGTAGGGTTGCAGACCCCTTTAGCTCCTTGGGCACTTTCTCTAGCTCCTTGGGCACTTTCTCTAGCTCCTTTAGGGGCCCTGTGTTCCATCCAATAGATTACTGTGAGCATCCATTTCTGTGTTTGCCAGGCACTGGCATAGCCTCACAAGAGATAGCTATGTCAGGGTCCTGTCAGCAAAATCTTTCTGGCATATGCAATAGTGTCTGGGTTTGGTGGGTGTATATGAGATGGATCCCTGGGTAGGGCAGTCTCTGGATGGTCCTTTCTTCTGTCTGAGCTCCAAAATTTGTCTCTGTAATTCCTTTCATGGGTATTTTGTTTCCCATTCTAAGAAGGAATGAATTATCCACATTTTGGTCTTCCTTCTTCTTGAGTTTCATGTGTTTTGTAAATTGTATCTTGGGTAGTCTAAGTTTATGGGTTAATATCAACTTATCAGTAAGTTCATATCAAGTGACTTCCTTTGTGATTGGGTTACCTCATTCAAGATTATATCCTCCAGATCCACCCATTTGCCTAAGAATTTCATAAATTCATTGTTTTTAATAGCTGAATAGTACTCCATTGTGTAAATGTATTTTTATACATCACATACTACAAAAAGAGGGGTTGGGGTTCAGACCCCAGACAAGCAGCTGAGGTACATGTTGAACATAACAAAGTGGCCTCCCTCTAGTGTCTCCCAGCATCTGTTAGTATCTATATCTGTTACCTGATACAGAACATGCCTGGCATACCCTGCCTTCTAGGCTGAACTTTCCAACACAAAGTCTTGGATTCCATCCTATAGATGACTATGAGCTTGCCCTTCTGCGTTTGCCAGGCACTGGCATGGCCTCACTCGAGATAGTTATGTCAGGGTCCTTTCAGCAAAATCTTGCTGGCATATGCAATAGTGTCTGGCTTTGGGTGGCCCCCAATGGGGGAGCTAGAGAAATTACCCAAGGAGCTGAAGGGGTCTACAACCCTTTAGGTGCAACAGCAATATGAACTAACCAGTACCCCCAGAGCTCGTGTCTCTAGATGCATGTGTAGCAGAAGATGGCCTAGTCAGCCATCATTGGGAAGAGAGGCCCCTTGGTCTTACAAACTTTATATGTCCTAGTACAGGAGAATTCTTGGGCCAAGAAGTGGGAGTGGGTGGGTAGGGGACAGGGAGGAGGGAAGGTATAGTGAACTTTCGGGATAGCATTTGAAATGTAAATAAAGAAAATATCTAATAAAAAACAAACAAACAAACAAACAAACAAACAACAAAAAAGTCTTGGATTCCCTTCACACAGAGTGTCTTCCATATATAATCCAGGTATTGTGGTTCTTTCTTCTCTTCTATGTCTCTGTGTCTTTCTTCATCTCTGTTCTGCATCTCTCTTCTCTCTTTGTAAGGGTGCTTTCTTTCCTTCTCTTTCCCTTTTGCTCTGTCTTCCTCTGCATGGTGACTTCACTAGACCTCTTCGTGTGTAGTCAGTGAACTCCCCCAAGAGCTGCTCTAATAAACCTGCCTTTATACCTGAATTTGGCTTGAAATGTCTCATGTCGTTGGTGGTGATGACATAACAAGGGCAACATTAGTTCCCCAAAATGACATGGGGCTGAGTTAATTGGTGGGTCAAATTAAATTACTATTCCCCCCCAACATACACGCACATGCACGTGCACACCTCTCTGTTAGGACAACAACATCTCTCTGTTCAACTAAGTTCAGTTGCTTTTTTGGATTTTCTACATGCAGGAAACTCTAGGGAAGAAAAAAAATAGGGTTCCTGTACACAGATGTATATAAACATATTTGACTTACAATTCCAGGTCACAGGCCGTCATTGAGGAAGTTAGGGCAGGCACTCAAGAGAGAAACCTAAAATAGAAGCCAGAAAGAAATGCTGCTTGCTTACAAACTCATGCTCAGATAGCTTTATTACACAACACAGTGCTACCTACTTAGGGATTGACACTGGCCACAATGGATTGGGTCCTGTTATATGAATTAACAAACAAGGTAGTCCCCTACAAATAGTCCCACACATTAATATGATCTAGACAATTTCTCAATCAGAATTTCTCCTCAGATGACCTCACACTGTATCAAACTGGTAAGGCTTAATAGAGCCTTACTACAACATGTATGGCAACTTTGCATGGTGTCTGTAAATAGAAGTCACCTGTATTTGAAATGGGAGTGAACCAGCAAAATAAAATGTGTTTTTGAATACCTAGATGTGTAAGCAGTAGCATATAGTGATTGCTAAAGTTTTTAAGATGGAAAAGATGTTTATTTTTTACAGGAGTAAATCCCAATGCCCCGAAGAAGTTAATGCAAAGCCTTTCTTTGTACCTCTTCATTCTACTCGAGGAAGATTTTTCACTTCTTGTTAAAGAATGATGCCTTCTTACTTACAAAACAACTTGCAAAAAGTAATAAAATAATCTGGTGCAGAATTCTTTCATTCTAGAAAATTTTACTGGGTCCTATTTAGGGAATGAGATAAAATTTCATGAAGTGTAAACAGATGGATTATGTCTATCTTTTATGATATTTGTAGATTTTTCTTCCTTGGGAATAGTACAATATGGTTTCTATACCGTATGACCAGAGACTGAGAAAAAAAGTTTACTAAGTCTTGAAGAGATGAGAAGCAATAGGTAGATCTTTCTGAATGAGAGGGATTAATCCTAGTTTAACTTTCTATTTCTATCGGCAAGATCAACTGATTTTCTGAGATCAAAGGGGTTGATTGCCACAACTTATTTCTTAATAGAGTAATTAAATGAATTTATTTTAACAATCATATAATGATATGTGCTTTTGCAATTATTTTTAGTTGATGGAATAAATCAAATGGGGTTTCAGGTCACTCACTGTGTAATAATAAATAGGCACTTATACTGGAAAAATGTTTTCAATGATATTTAATCATCATAGCCTGGTAGAATTATCACTGGTATGCTTTGAGTGACATTAAAGATCCTGTCAGGAGTTTTCTGTTCACTCTAGTCAAACTAGCTGAAGTCCTGGGACTTTGGCATGTCACAATGTCACATTTTTGTCATATCCTATTCCTATCTCTATGGAAAATTCTCTCTCCTCCCTATTCTTAGCTTTCACAACTACAAACTCCTAGAGATTCAGTGCCACAACTCATCCTGCCCCATTCCATTTTAAGAGGCTGTCCTTTGATATTTTATAACATTCATTGTTTCCTCTCACATTTGCTATCATGAATAATAACATCAATGATTTAGTGTTGACCAAGGGAGCACTATGTGTGACTACCACTCTATGACTTTTAACTGTCTAATTTAATTTTCACAAAGATATCACTGAATATTCATACTGTAACCACCTTTGTGTTCCTTTTCCTTTGTCATGATGCATGAGTATAAGCATGGTTTTGTATGCTTGTGTATAGATGTATGTATGTGTCCATGTGTACATATAGAGGCCTGAGATTGATACTGGCAATTATCCTCAATCATTGTTCTACCTTATTCACTGTGGCAGGATCTCATTCAAATGCACAATTTACCTATATGGCTATCTGTTAGTTTGTTCTGGGAATCCCCTATATCTGCCCCACTGGGCCACCACACCTGTTTGCTATTTATATGCATGTCTGGGGATACAACCTCCCGTCCTCACACTTGTATGGCAAGTGTATTAACCACTGAATCATCTTACTACCTCTGTCACCTGCATTTTTAATGATGAATAAATTATCACCTACAGATGATAACTTGTCTAAGGTTGTATAGCTTTCAAATAGTGGTGTGATGACTTAAACCAATGCTTTCTTGTTTGAGAGCCCAAACTCTTCAACTTTCCCTTTCACTACAATTTCTCATGTTAAATATATGTTGAATAATTTCTCACTCTGTATGTGGCCTGGGCACTTTTTTTTAGTTCATCTCTCCTACTTTCTGTAATATATTTGAAAAGGGGGGGCATAATTTTCTATGTTTGCATCATAGTTCTGTCTAGGAAATCATTCTATACATCATAGACCAAATGGCAGTATCTGCACACAGCTTGAGGTTCCTTTGGAGACAGACAAAGAGTGCCAGCAATGCTACACAGATGGGAGGAGAATCTCTTGTCAGATATGAACCTGAGATGCAGCTTCTGTGATTTTCTGAGATCTGGTTAAAATACAACACCAGTCAAAATGCCCCATCTCTGCATTTTGCCAATTGAGTAAAAATTTTCTGTGAATGTCTTCAAAACAATGATAACCCACATCCTAGTAGATAAAGTGTAGACAGATTCTCTGTAGGAAATTGGACATAAGGTCTGCCTTTGTAATACTCTCAGCAATGTACTTCAAATTCTGCACCAACTTAAATTTTTCTCTGCAACATGTTCAATGGAAATGTCTTGACTTGAGATCCTCAACCCTAAAACCATAAATGTCTGTAAATACAATTTCTCCTCTCTTTTTTTGCTTCACGTCATACATAAGGAAAGCTGACCTTCTGTAGAAGATTTTTATTCTATAGAAGGGCATACAGTAGTAGAATGTGCAATGACATACAACTGGGAAATGTATGCTTGGGCAGGACTTGATTACATTCGAGACATGGCCTTGGGCCATCTCCTCCCTATTTAGTTAATAAGACTAAATCATCCACTTTATTACAAAGGACCAGAACAGTAACTATGTGCCTTTGTGACTCATTCTGAGGTAATGAATATCTAAGGAACACATCCAGTCATGAGCAATTAAGAAGTATTATTGTATATACAATCTAGAGTAGAGCACACACATATATGCATATTTATGGTATATAAGATATGTATGTGTGTATCTCTGTATTATGAATATTCCAATGAATAAAAATAACTTGTTTTTTTTAGGGAGTGTTAAACAAGTCAAGACATTTGTTTCTTCACTGTTTTGATGGGCAGTTGGCTCACTGGTTAGATGTCCAATTCCTTTCCAGTTTTAGCTGCCTCTTCAGTTACAGCCACTGCTTGAGTAACCAGGAGAGAGTGCCTGGTGGACTCAAACTGAAGCATTCTCGGATAATGACCTTCCCTTTGCTCTTGAAGTGTATTCCTTTGGGACTGGATGAGTTCCTGTGTCCTAGGTCCATAGAGCTACTATCTCTTCTGATCTTTCCCTGGCTGCTGGACCTTTACCATGGTCCCTAGTCCATAAATCATGTTATACTTCCTACAATACTAGTAGTTGCACCGAGGAGCATGTGCAACCCTGGCTTCCTACTAGAGGTAGGAGGGTCTGCTCTATTCTTCACTCAGTAATGAGTGAATGTCCCAGATCAAGCAGATAATCCAAACAGAGTTGATTTTATTTAGATTTATTGAAGGATAACATTGCTTCTTTCTAATCTACTCGAGAGCAAGTGTGCTATTAACTCTATGAAAGAAGAAAAGGATTCAGAAGTTAACGATTCAACTCTTACCTCTGTTACCATCGTGCAATGTGACGTCAGGTCAAGTACTTATTGTATAAGTGTGTGGTAGGGGTATGCAAATGGACGTGCCCGTGTACACATACACAGAAGCTAGAAGATGTTGGGAGTCTTCCTCCATCACTATCTGTAAACCCGCTAGCACAGGGTCTCTTACTGGCCTACAAGCTTCCATCGCCTCATATTTTACTTGAATTCTAAGATTCCAGGCACAGAAGATGATGTGCTTTGTGCCTTTTTTCTTCACAGCAAGCACTCTGAGCAGTCCCCTCTGAACTGTAGCCCAAGAGACTTTTCAGCTACAGTCTAGAAATTTCCAATTAGAACATTTCTAAGTCTTCTTTTATTCCAAAGATCTATAACTTTGTTTGAGTGAGAATTCTGGAATTTTGGTATCTATAAAATACGCAGAAATATTATATGTTTTTGTTTTAATCCCACGTGTAGGTTTGGGGGATGCCCCTGATTGTCCACGTCAGCTGAGTATGATTTGCCTTGTGCTCTAACAGAGGTGTGATTTTTTTTTTTCCAGCTGCAGATAGATTTTTTGCAATTGTCTGATGTTTGAAACTCTGGGGTCTTTTCAGAGGGTATATAATGCTACCACAGCAAGGGCATGGTTTTTGCTGGTTGATTGTTTGATGTTTGTTGGTTGCTATTGGTTGCAGTTTGTTAAATAGTTCACAAAGAATAAACAATCAGAAAAAATTACATATTTTGAGGGTAAAGTTCAAACCTGGTTTAATAAACTTGATACTCCTTATTAGCAGGGTATAGTCTAAAGATAACACTGTCCCCTTTCTGACCCCTGACTTTACTCAGGGATATTTTTCTTTCCTTATCTAATGTTAGGGTGTTGAAAGAGTGGGATAAAGGGGGTAGAGAAAGATAAAAGAAAGAAGAACCAACAAAGTAGAAAAGACAAGCTACAGGTAGGAAACTTTGTGGTTTTCTGGGTCTTGGACCATTATGGGGTATGAACAATAGGCTGTTTGTCATATCTTCCACTTGAACTCACCAAAGATGGAGAACACTCATCCTATTTGCCATATACAATATTCACGTGAGCTTCTACTCTGGACTGCATTCTTGAAAAAGAAGTGTGCTTGCTTTATTTCAGAAGCTCCCACAAATGAACTGAGAAAACCCAGGCAGCGTTAGAGCTGTGTAAGCTGGTAAACCAACACTGCAGGCTTTTATTTAGGGTTCTCAAGTGCCTCGGTCTCCTTTCTAGCCTACCAACTAGAGGTAGGGGAGAAAGAAGGTTAGTAGAGAAAAGGATTTATCAACCTGGTTAGAAATAGTTCTTTGGGGCAATTCTACTGTTTGTTGTCAGAATACCAGCAGTCCAGTTCAATCCCAAACACCAAATATGAATCAGTAGTGGTGGCACTATTCAATAGAAATGGCAAGGCTCTGTGGAATTGGCATAAGTCAGCAGAAAGCAGCCAGAAGTAGCCAGAAGATCACACAAAATTCTGGGGTGTATTTCTCTCTACAAAGTTTTGATTGTTGATGGGTGTGTTGTATGTCTTCTATAATATTTGTTCTATTTGGACATGGAAATTTCTGCAGCCCCAAAAAGTGTAGCTTGGTTTAGAGTTCAGATTAAGAGGACTATGCTTCCGTTCTGCAATGAAGGAAAGGAAGAACAGATTTTCCCCAATGTGATTCTGGGTGTACTCATGTTCTATAATCACAGAGACTATGGCCCAGGATTGTGGCAAGTTAGGACTGAGGAGTGAGACGCAGTAGAACAGTATTACAGGTTCTTATGAAAGAGGGATAACCAGGTATCCAGGTCTGTGCAGAGTCCAGGGAAGGATACCCTACATCTCAAACTGCAGAGTATTGGGAACCCACCGAATTGCTGCTCACAACAAAGATGGTGAGAACTGGGAGCTTTCCTGAGACTTCTGCAATTGTTCTGCAAACACACACCAACTGTTCTGTTGTCATTTCTTCCAACAAACAAAAGATATCCATAAGATCTTGTCTCCAAAGATATGGAAAATGAAAAAAAGAAAAGAAAGAAACACACCAAGATAGTATTTTTGATCTTGTCAACATGTATTTGAAGTTTTCAAGAGAAAAATCTCTAATCAGAACTTGTGGCTTGATAATATTGATTGAAAAATCACAAATAAGTTGAAGCCAATTAATCTAAAATGCCCCCGTAGTTATATTTTCCTAATATCAATCCATGGCTCAATAATTTAAAAGAAACTGAGTCATTTCAATTTTAAGACATTTAACTTCTGATTTTGGAAAATAAATCCTAACAAGGTAATAATATTTATAAGTAGTTTATGTTTTTACATATGATTAGTGACATAAATTTGATTGTCAAATAAACTATATAAAAAGATTTCTAAATGCATGCAAACCTGACAAACAGTAGATTTTACAACCTTGTCACTGTTGACATTTTAAGCCAGATAGCCCATTTTCATGAGGGACCTAGTGGCTATCAGTACCTAGTATTATATGAATCTTCCTTGATCAATTCTGTATACCAGCTTTAATGATCCAGACTATCTCCAGACGTTCTCAGTATCCATTGATAGGCATGCCTAACCTCACCCCTTATTGAGAAACACTGGTATATAGAAACTAAACAAGCTATTATTCCAATCCTATAATACTGAAGAATCAAAGAGGAATTCTGTGAAAAAAATATAAAAGGGTGAGTAGTTGGATTCATCCTATATTCTATATTGTTAACCCTATCAATAATTGTATAGATTGATGCAAGTTGAGGTTGGTCCTGAAATAAATTTTATTGCTTTAGTTAAACTCTCTGGTAGTATATTATTATACAGTATTGTATAAGAAATGCTATACTTTTGATGTGATAATTATTATAAAGAAATCTCTCTATCACCCTTCAACTCATACTTATCATACTGCCAATGACATGCTAAGGTTCCAGTGAGAGGATTGTACCAACTCTTCTTCATCTTACCCTGACATGCCTACCAAGAACAGTGGTCACACACTCATAGTGAAAAGTGAATTGTGTGATAGCATGGGAAACCTGTGAATGAGGCTCAGTTTCACACTTCTTACCATGCCTTTACTCTGAGTAAATGAACTTCTATGCCTTTCCTTGCTATTTGATTTCCATATTTCCCATTGCTTTCCAGCTCTGTGGCTATCTCAAGGTAGATGGATGCTTTAGAACTGGATGAATTGATTGGATCTGTTTGTTGAACTTGCAGTCAGAGATGGGTGCATGCTATAGAATATCAACATCCTCCATTCCTTCTTCTTGTACTCCTGGCTTGATTTCTTTACAGATATTCTGCTCTAGTCCATTCACAGTATGGTGAAGAGTTTGGTACGTTTATTAATCTTAGAGGAGCTTAGAACTAACTAGCACCAAAGAGTTTCAGTGTAGGAAACTGGGGACAGTAGTGTGAAAAATACCTGTCATTTCAGAGTCTAATGCCATATTAATAAAACCACTGCCCCTAGATATTAGGGAAGCATGTTCAACTCTACTTTAATTTATTTTTCTAATTCTTCTAAATTGGCTTTTTTTAAAAAATAATTTTTGTCATATTTTAAAACTTCAAGCAAGGACCAGTTTCCCACTGAACTTAATTATCTTTCAAACTTAATCACAGAAGGGAAGGGTATGAAAAACCCTTCATGATAAAATCCAAAGGGAAGAGAAGGAGAAAGCTGATGTTAATGGTCATGTTAAAGCTGATGGGTGAGTTTGTAAACCCGTAGAGCATTTGGGTCATAGTCTCTAAAAATGGGCTAAGGTCTGCCTTGGAGGGTGAATAACAGAGTAGAGACAGGGCCTCCTAGAGAGTAGTATTTGCATAATGTAAGTAGTTGTGAGTTGGCCCTAATGATAATTATAATAAGCAGTTCTAACTAGTGGTAGTTTGGAGATGACCTTGGCATTAACTCTCCACTTTCAGGCCCAAAGAGTCAGACTTTAGTAGAATCATTAGTATTCTGAGCTGTGTTCGTATTCTGGAATGTCAGTCAAACTCTTCTAAACTCTCTTACTGTTATAGGGAGTACTGACAATTTTCATAGATTCGCTCCTATGTCAGACATAGCGCAATGGTTTGAGTGGAGTCAGAAGCTAAGCTGATGCTGTTCTCTGCCCTGTTGACATTTCCCCTAATAATTTGTTCTCTGCAGATCCACTAATTGTGTTCATTAGTCTTCAGTGCACAACAAAATTCCTACAACTTGGAAAATTAAAAACAGTTAATGATTTCTCTCAATTCTGTAGGTTCATTGCAATGATAACCTGGCATCACACGTGTAGCAGCCATCACCTCAGAGGTTGGATGGGGCTAGAATGTTAGAGACTTCATTAAAATATCAGCTGCCCCAACTGAAATCTTTCCTATAGGGGGCAGAATGACTGGCATCGTCTCACGTATCAGCTACCATCTATTCATTGTGCATCTATCCACCTATGCATTATGTATATGTATGTGTCTGTCATCTAGTATCTGCCACCTACATACCTACCATGTATAATATATTCACTTTCCTTTCTTTCTTCCTTCCTTTCTCCCTTGTTTATTCAGTTGAGCCTTGCTGCCTTACCCAGAGGTTGGATCCCAACTAGGCAAATATAGAACCCACATAACTTCTAAAGTTATACACATATGCATTCGATCACTTTCTTTTTTTTTTTTCAACTTTTATTAGATATTTTCTTCATTTACATTTCAAGTGTTCGATCACTTTCTAATGATCATAGAAAGGAACAGAACCAGGCCAAATTAGTGAGAAAAGAAGACACTTTTCATTTATCAATAAGAAGAAAGACATATATCATATGTATGTGAATATAAATTGGCGTATAAACTTACAATCTTTTCTTTCACTCCATTTTCTCCCTGTCTTTCTTTCCTTATTTTATCTTTCAAATAAGGGAGCTGCTAGTCATCATTTTCTTTAGGTATATTTATAACACAAGTCATAGTTATGGAGAATGTACAGAACTTGAAGTGGATGACAGAAATACTCTTGGATGTCTGATACAGAGCTCTCTTGCCTTTTTAACCTCGGCTTTCTTATCAATTATCTCTGTCTTTTTAACTAGGAATAGGCTTCACAAAGTCAAAACTTGATGATGTATCTTGGTGCCAGAAGCACCATCCTTTTGTCAGACTGGGTCATATGTAATAAGATGTAACAGCACTGAGTGTTAACATACAACATCTTCCTACTACTCAAGAAACTGCACAAAAAGAACTAGGAATTCCAGCTCAGTTTGAACTATTTATTAAGTTGGAGGTCAGCAAAGACAACACTGTAGAACTCATTTTCAAATCAACAATCTTAATGAATTCTCATCAGTTTCTATGAAGTTGTGTCTTAAAAGTCATCTATTGTGACCCTAAGTCCAATTAAAGATAGTTTAATTTGGGAAACATCAAAATTATTCTGAGATTAGTGTCAGCCACCCTAGTCTATCGCAAACATAAAAATGAGAATATATATAGGGCCCTGATATAGCTATCTCTTGTGAGGCTATGCCAGTGCCTGACAAATACAGAAGTGGATGCTCACAGTCATCTATTGGATGAAACACAAGGCCTCTAATGAAGGAGCTAGAGAAAGTGTCCAAGGAGCTAAAGGGGTCTGCAACCCTATAAGAGGATCAACAATATGAACTAACCAGTACCCCCTCCCCTGCCCCAGAGCTGTGTCTCTAGTTGTATATGTAGCAGAGGATGTCCTAGTGGGCCATCAATGGAAGGAGAGGCCCTTGGTCTTGGGAAGGTCATATGCCCTGGGCCAGGAAGCAGGAGTGGGTAGGTTTGGTAGCAGGGAAGGTATAGGGGACTTCCAGGATAGCATATGAAATGTAAATGAAGAAAATATCCAATAAAAAAATTCTGAGATTAGTGTCAGCCACCCTAGTCTATTGCAAACATGAAAATGGAAATAATAATTTAAGGTTAAAACTGGAAATAGTTTCTGAATTTTTCTCTTAATATTAACAACTGATGGTAGAGTTTTGTTTGGTTTTGGCTCTGTCTAGTACAAGTAGACTGGATTTATTAGAAAAATTTTACCAGAAAAAAAGCTGTCACTTCATCCAATTTCTTCACCTATAATGCAGCAGCTACAAAGAGAGAATAATTATATATGGGTGGTGTGACTGGGTTTATTGTGCCACATGCCAGTGCTAAAATTCCATCAGAAGGTTTTTCCTATTCTTTCTTAAAATGTCACATTTTCCAGTGCAGAGTGAACGTTTAAAGTGGTAGATTCTGCTGGCCTCCCTGAAGGACAGCCTTGTCCAATACATACTGAGCAACAACTGGTTCTCCGCAGGCCAACTCTTGTGTATGTCAGGAGGACATTTTAAAAATTTAAGCATTTTATTGTCTAATATTGTAGGGAAATTTTTTTTATTGTCAATATTTTTTGGCCACATGATGTTGGCAACAGTAATAGGTCTACACATGCTGACCTGGAAGAACTTTAACAGAGGTTTAAATGGATTTTCGGATATAACAAAACCGGGTCTACTGCAATGTGGGGAAGTCCTGGGGGCTCTGAAATCTTCATTTGCAAGCATACCCCGAGTGCCTCAGGTTATTCAGGAAGGGAGAATATTTGTGTGATTATTCCTTCTGAAAATACCTATACTGTGCATTTTTAATGCTACTTGTATTTTTACATGAATTTCACTTGTGTAAATTAAACTTGTGACATAAAATTTTTATCTATTTTCTAGTAGGCTGAATTCCCATGTGTTTGCCCCAGATAGTGTTAAATATTGCTTTCATTTTAAAAATAAATAAATAAATAAATAGGTCTAGATGTTCATTAACAGATGAATATATTTGAAAATATAGGATTTAAATTTGAATACTAGAATTTTTTTTAGTCATATAGATAAAATGAAGTGTGAAATCAGATGCTTACAACTAGAAAACCATGTGTCCATGAAGCATTATGTTCGAATTTTGATGGAGATTGCATTGAATCTAGAGCTTGCTTTTAACAAAATGAATATTTTTACTATATTAATTTCACCAATTCGTGAACATGGGATTCTTCTGTTATCTTCTTCGATGCTTAAAATTTTTATCAGACAAGGTTTTCAGTTGCTTGCTTAGCATTATTCCAAGATTTTTTTTGAACTGTTATTTTCCTTGATTTCCCTTGAAGTCCATTTGCCATTTGTATATAGCAGGCTTACTGATGTCAGTGGATTAATTTTCTATCAAGTTACTTAGCTGAAAGTGTTTATCAGGTATAGGAGTTTCCCTGTAGAATGTTTGGTATGTCTTGTGTAAATAATCACAATATCTGCCAATAAAGTTACTTGACTCCTCCCCTTCCTATTTGCACGCCCCTGCTCTCTGTTGGTGGCATTCTTGTTCTAGCTAAGACTTTAGTTATATATTTGAATAAGTGTAGTGGACTTTTGTCTGGTTCCATATTTTAGTGGAAATGCTTTGATTTTTCTCTTCAAAAAGAGATGTTGTATTGATGTTGGCTATTGGCTTGCTATAAATAGCCTCTATTTTTTTGAGGTATGTCCTTTTTCTGTCTAGTCTAATAACCAACCAGTATCTGACTGCATTTAAGGCCCACTACAGGAGAAGGAACCCACCCCTAATACTGTTCAGGTGACTAAATAACCTGATACTAGATAACCCAGGAACCTAGGAGAAAACCAAATATTGCTTTTCTGCTAAAGGAATGTAACAATTAAATAACCCCTAAGGACACCCTGCTGTACTCATAGATCAGATCCTTGTTTTGCCACCATCAGAGGTAGCTTCCATTTGCAGTAGATAAATTTTAATAAATAAATCCAGAGAGCCATAGTCAGAAAATAAGCAGAAAGTAAGAGAACTTAGAATATCAGACCTAAATGGAATGTCTTCATCCAATTCTTCCCACCTCCATCATCTGATCCAGGGAACACTGAGGAGTAAGCTGAAATATTTCTAGAGACAGAGGGAATGGATCCCAGCAAGCAAACAAGTAAAGGTGATAATACTGACACATATATGAACTCACAGAGCTGAATGAGAAGTCCTAGAATCTGCCTTTCTTTGGGATTATGGGCACATGTCATCTCATGAAGGTTTTTAATGTTTCAACATGTGTTCTGAAGACAGAACTCGTGTTCTTGTCTTGTGCATCCATTGAGCCCTCTCCCCAGGCCACTAAAGTTCCTATGTGTATATTTACATGTGTGTCATTGTTTACAACTAGAATGGGGGTCCATGAGGAAGGGGCAAGAGGCTTTAAGTAAGGTGTGAGGAGGGTAATAGAGCACACACCACATAAAGGTGGAAAAAGAAATTGTGGGCAGAAGGAGACACACTGAGAAGGGGACATGTGGAGGTAAGGAAACCTGTGTATTGTATATTAATTAAAAAGTCAAAATAAGGAATATCTATAAAGAAAGTAATTAAGGCCAGTTAAATAGACAAGGACAATGTACATGGCAAAAGAAAATTAACAGAATTAAATGTTTATTTACTGATCAATATTTATTAAATGAGAGAAAATTTAAATGAATATAGTTTTAAATGTAAGGGCACAAATACCTGTAGGTGTAGTAAAGTATATTTGAAAAATAAAAATGTAATATGTTTATTAATTTAACTTAAGTATATGTTGAAGCAGAGGTCTGTAGAAAACTTTAAAAAATTGACTGCTAGGAAGTAAAATGTTTCTCATAAAAATATTAAGAGGTCTGGATTTTTAACTGTCTGAATTTCTGATTGGAGGCTTAAGAATTCTCTCATGAGTTTCTTTTTTGAAGTAGCCGTGGCTTGGTAGCAGTAAAATGAAACCTTAGGAGTCCAGTTTGGAGATGAAACTTGGTGGAGGGGTTCACAAGCCAGAGAGACTTTACTCTTTGGCACTCAGAGCTGTATAACTAGCTCTGGTAGTGGGATGCGTTGCTTTGAGAGATCTTTCTATCACATGACTCAGCTTAACGGACTGCTCTCTACCTAACTGTCAATGTCCACCTTAACTGAAGGAGTAAATGCTGGAAATGGGCCTTCCCAAAACAGCAGGTCAGTGTGAGCCACTGCAGGAGGGAGAAGTTTGTGAAACCTACAAGTTTTATCAGTTGTCTGGTCACATATGTACATACAACCACCAATAAATCATTAATAAAAGATAATTATCTTAGCTAAAAAAAAAAATAGAATCCTTGGAAGGCTGATAATATTAGGTAACCTTAGAAATCTTTAAGGTAAACTAGGAAGATTGTGAATTCAAACCTGAATTAAACTTCATCGTGACACAGTTTCTCAACTGTAACAATACTACCAATAATTAATATAAATTTTTAAAAATCAGTGTTTCTGTTACCTCTTCTCCTCTCTTAACTTATGGATATGATGTTTTTATTTTAAATATCATGCCTTTTAATTGCAAGGCTGGGAAGCAGTTATTTAAAAGAAATCTCCAAAGAGCTGATAGTTCTGTTCATTTCTTAAAAACATCCAACATTACTGTCTTTTAATGTTAAGGTTTTCTGTATTATGTGACAATATATGCTACTGTACCCTCTAATCCCAAGAAAACGAGCCTGTGGGAACGAGGATCGTCCCTCTAAGGTCAATCTGGACTATATTATGTACGTTCTTAAGCCAAGTGAATAATATTAGATAGCAATGACATCATGGCACCCATTTCCTTGTTCTGTGATCAGCATCATTTAAAAATTGAAGAACACACGTGTACAGTAAGAATCACTGAGGTGAATAGCCCTTCGGTGCCACTTTGCAATGAAGCATTTTTAGGTTGTACAAAAGAAATTCATGGCTTTGTGTGGCTGTTTAAACTGTGTTTTTCTTCATGCCAAGAATTCATCATCCTGGCTAATTCTTTAAAATTAAATTATGATTCAGAGTATTAGCTCATCTTACTTCAGTTATTTCCTGCTTGGATGCTGTACTTAAAAACTATAAAAGACCTTTTTGCTTCCCACTCTCAAGGAAAAGGGCTTTTTCTTATAATGGTGCCCCAGCTTTCTCCTGAGTTCATCTAACTCAGCAATATGCCTTCTATTCACCAGAAAGCTGAGGTCTTGTCACTGAATTCTAAAGCGACCATTCCATATTTTACCCAGTTCTTGTAATAAAAATTCCTTCCTAACTTCCTTCNATCTGTGTGTTGCACCAGACACATGGGTCAGAGATACGAATATACACATTTACCATGTACATGCATAAATGCAAATCTTTGTGATATGTTTTATGGCAAAAGACAGTGTTGTTGATTTCTAAACTTGGAGTTGGTTATCTAAGAAGACCAACTCATTGTGACTTTTTTTTTTTTTTTTTTTTTTTTTTTTTTTTTTTTTGGTTTTTTCAAGACAGGGTTTCTCTGTGTAGCCCTGGGTGTCCTGGAACTCACTTTGTAGACCAGGCTAGCCTCGAACTCAGAAATCTGCCTGCCTCTGCCTCTGCCTCTGCCTCTGCCTCTGCCTCTGCCTCTGCCTCTGCCTCTGCCTCTGCCTCTGCCTCTGCCTCTGCCTCTGCCTCTGCCTCCCGAGTGCTGGGATTAAGGGCGTGCACCACCATGCCCAGCATGACTTATTTTTTATAAGAGCTGAGAGAGCCAAGTGTTCTGAGGAAGACCCCTTCCAAGCTACCCCAAACTTGCAGGCAGAGCCAGCACCACTGCCCATAGTAAAAACAGTCCCAGGCTTTTGTATTGCTTGGGTTCCTCAAGGTTGAGAGCAATTAAGGGAACTCACAAAACAGCCTTCATAAGATAAACTAACACTGGACACAGTCTAGAAGAAAAGACTCATTGGGAAATGTAAGTGCATGCTCCCAGGAAGGCTTAAGGACAGTACAGTCAGGCCTCTACTCACTTTGCCCCCATTCCCCCAGTGGCTGCCAGTTATGTAATTGACTCTGTGTATTGCCAAGAACTAGACAGAAGGTCAGTCATGTGTGCAGCTCTAGGAGCTGCACCAGCACAAATTCCTCCTCCTCCTCTCCCTCCTCCTCCTCCTTTTCTTTCTTTTTTTTTTTCCAGATACAGAGCTTTACATGATTGCCCAGGCTGACCTAAAGTTCAAAGCAAATCTCTCACTTCTTCTACTATATGCTGGCTCTAAAGATAAGGGTGAGCTAGCATAGCTGGATGCCACGAATATTAAAACAAAACCCAATTCAAATACAAAGGCTATTTTGAGGAAGAGTCTCAATGTAGCCCAGGCTGGCCTTGAGCTTCTCATCCTCCTACCTCAACAGTCTGCATGCTAGGGTTAGAGGCATGCACAGCCACAGCACACAAACAAACAAACAACTCCAACTTTTTGTATGTTTCAGAACATTGACTTTTTTCTTCATTAGAAATTGCTTTTTAAATCATTTTTATTTAATTTGGTTGACTTTGTGAATGCATGTTTGTGTGGGTGCGGGTGTGTGTGTTGGTGATGGAACCAAGGTTCATGAAAACAGATACAAACTCTTTACAACAGGCTGAACCAATAGCCCCTGTTTGTGTTTATCCCCCCTTGCTACCCCTTGATAGACAAGCCTATTTTCCATCAGCCTGTCCCCCTCTTTCCTTACAGAAGTTTGACAAAATATAACCTTTTGTGATTGCTTATAGGGACTTTGTATACTTAAGCCCCATCTATAGAATTGCCTGACTTAAGAGTTTGCCTCTTTTTATACACTTTGATATGGATGTACCAGTTTGTCAAACCATTCCTAAGTGAAGGATATTACAGTTATTTCAAGTTTTTGGAAGGTGGAACACATGCCTTTATTTCTGTAGGATAAGTTTCCAGTAACACAATTACTGATTTATATGGAAATGGTGCCTAAGGTTTATTTGTAAAAGATGAAAATGGGGATGGTTGCAAACCAAATTTTTGTCTGATGGATATGACAATGTAATCATGAACAGGAGATATAGCTTCCTGCAGAGGACCTGTACCCCCTAATAAAACATGACAGGATAGGGGGTGACTACATGGGAAGAAGAAGAGGATGTGTAGGGGTAGAGTAGGAAGGGGCTAAGAGAGGGGAATGGGTGAATACATTAACAATCACATTCATGTATTACAGTGGCAAAATTCAATACTAATAATGTTTAAAAATGGCCAAAGCATTCCTGAGACTTTCCATTACAGTGGAGATGCAGCAAAGATGCAGGCTTTCCACCTTGAGTAATGATGATGTAGTCTTCTCCTCCAGCTCCTTCAGCAGATATGAGTTGATGACTTCCTGTGCTCTCCAGATTCACACCTCCAAGCCTTGTGTACAGGGATCAGGTCTCTTGCTTATTTTCCAATTGCATTTACTTTCTTCATATTTAGTTTTTAAAGTTTTCACATATTTGGAAGTGTCTGCCAGAGAGAGAAATGCTGTCTCCCAGTTGGTAATCTGTAGCACACATCACACTTCAAAGTTTGCACACATTATCAAAATCTAGTAGTAACCACTACCATCCTTTCTTTGTTTAGAGTTCCTGGCACATGGTGGTTAGAAAAGTTGGCCAGAGGCAGTATGACTTATGATTGTTTTAAAGTTCTCACATATAGCTTTTGTGACATTATCAGAATAATAGTTTTCCATACTGTTAAAAATTTCATGTACAGAGAATCATAAAATTGATACTTCACATAACTCCCCAGGAATTATTACTTAATGATGGATTTCAGATAGTAGAAATAGTACAAAATTATAACTTTTAAAGTATGGAAGATAACAATTGTCCTTTCCTTATCCACCTCAGTTAAACTAGTCCCATTGTCAAGTCCTTCCAGCATTCCTTATTTTTTTCCTCCTGGTCATCTATGTGGTAGTACATTTTTCGAGAGCATATTCTCTCTATGCCATACATACTCCAGATAGTAACTAGCACACCCCACAGCCCCACCAGAACACACTGTTGTCTGTATATCTGCAAAGAGATCATGGGTTAAGATGGAATGCTGTGGTACATAACACCACTCTGTTAAATAGCTTGGGGGTGGCAACTGCATGGATTCATGAAGGTAGCTCTTGGAAGCCTGGATGGAGGACCAGGTTAGACTGCAATGCAATACAAGATTATTTACTGATTCTACATTCATTCACCACCATCTGAAACTGGGTAGCCTAAGACATCTTTTATTTGATTATTTGGAGGGGGGCAATACAGAATCTTCCATGACATGCCTGTAACACCCCCATGTTCACTGGACATTGAATGCAGAATGTTCTGGGAGAGAAATATGGCCCTTTTTCAAGGTGATGCTCTTCTACCGAGCTCAGCTTGGACTGAAAGCTAAGAGTGAGGACTGTGGACAATAGAATGCCAACTGTGCCCTCCTATCTCTTTGTCCATTGGCTCATCTGGGCAGAAAAGCTTAGCAGGTACCATGGCTTTGCCAGCTGTCACTGGATTTCTGTTTATGCCTTAAAAAGTATTTATTTCTTATTTATGTATAGCATGTATGTCTGTTTTCATACACCCATCTGTGTAGTGCATTCAGAAGCCAAAGAGGATGTCACCTGCCTAAGAGCTGGAGTTACAAGAGGTTATGAATGTCTCTCTGGGTACTGGGAACTATACACAGGTCCTGTGGAAGAGCAGTAAACCCTCTTTAATACTGAGTCTTCTTTCCACAACCACGAGCTGTTCCTCCAGTCCCAGTCTTTTCATCCCCTTCACAAAAGCAGGGTTACTGGGTTAGCAGATGTTCACTCAGCATTCCAACCATGAAGAAATAAAACTATAAAATTTATATTGGATGAATTCAGTCTTATGCTTCTTGTCAGGTTCCTTAGTGTGACATGTTTTCATCATAAACTGTCTTTATAGCTGTTACCTCTGATTGTTCCCATGTTGATTATCTTATATAAGGTCAGAGATTCAAAAACACAAAGAAAAAGAAAAGTTCAAGAAAAAGAACCAGAAATCATCAAAATATGTAGTTATACCAGGTGAAAACATTAGAGAATGCATTTCCTGTTTCACACCATTGATATATATAGATTTGGTTAAAATGTATTATTTTAATATTCTAAGAATTAACATCCATACTTATCCTACCGTAATATAGTCCATATTGAATAAATGCAGAAAAATATAGAAGGAAATGCATAGAGGTACATATGGGTACATATGGCGGGCATCCAGCATTCTTTACCTTGAATTTGTATGCTTTTGTTATTTTCCATAATGACTTACTTTTTCATTTCAATATTTTTCTTTTTATTCTTAGTAAATTATAAAAAAACTGTCATATATATGCTCTTGACAAGTAGTAGATATTTTTTATCAGATCAGAGTTAATTGCTGTATTTTTGATTTTTTAAAAAAGAATATTTATGGAGTTCCATATCCATATTTAGTGAAATGATCAAGTGGCTTCTGTATTTGAATATGTATGCTAATATATAAAGATTCCCTGAGGTGGAACCATTCTTGTCACAAACCTGAATGAGTATGGTATAATTTTAAATTAATTTTTATAGTCAATTTGCTAATTTTTTTTATTTAGGGTCTTTTCTGCATACATAAAAATGCTGGCACATTCTTTTCTTGAATATAACTTACCTAATCTGTACAGCAGTTGCTTTCAGAGTTGTTCTCAGAAAGCTATTAATAGTATTATTTGTTCCTGAGATTGGTGTGATGAAACACAATGGTAACCTCAGTGATCACATGCTGGAGACAGGAGCGTTAGAATTTGGAGCTTAGCCTAAGTGACATGAGACCTTACTCCCAACCTTCTCAGTCCTACTACTGAAAAATAACCAGAGAAGAATTAATTATGTGTTATCTTAAAGTTTCATACATTGGGCCTTTAAAATGTCTGAAAAAGATGGATGGTAAGAAATGCAAATAGTACAGTTTTCTTCTCCCTTACTTGAGTGAATGTCTTCACAATTTTTACTATATTTTAATATTCATTTCTTCTAGAGCAATGTTTCTCAACCTGTGGGTTGTGACTGTTTGGGAGTCAATAAACATTTTCACTGGGATTCCCCCACCTAAAACCATCTGAAAGTAAAGAGATTTATATTATAATTTATAACAGTAACAGCATAACAATTATGAAGTAGTAATCAAAATAATTTTATGGGGAGGGTGTCACTGCTACATGAGGATCTCTACTAACGGGTTGTAGTGTTAGGGAGGTTGAGAACCATTCTTCAATGACTAGGAGGATCTATGTGAAAGTGAAGTATGTACTCTCTGGCTTCCCGCACTGGAAGAGTCTTTCCATCTGCTTTCTCTCTCATCTTCCTAGAGAGAAGACATCCTGGGCTCAAAAGGGCATCTTACAAAAAAACACAGATGTGCAAAATATTGTCTTGCACTACGTGTCTCTGTAGGGCAGCTAAAGCTGTGCCTTACTAATATTTAAAGCATGGTTTAAGGTTTTAGGTGACCTTGGTGAAAGGGTTGCTTGATCTGAAGGTCAAGAGCCGCTGACCGAGTGCCAGGAAGCATATGCCAACAACGCTGCAAAGGCCCCAGGTGATCCACAGGAATTTACCTTCCTCCAGACTTCCTGTATTTCCTGACTTCCTCTGTGTCCTCAGAGACACACTAAGGTTTTTCTGCCCAAGACTGTCACAGTTTGTATTCAAACAATGGGTGGTTGAATGGTTATCCAGTTCTTGATGGGCTTTGCTGCAAAAGACTTCAAAATTAAAATGCAATATATTTGTAGCATAGGCTATTTTTTTCCAAAGCAGTATACACCCCCACATCCATTGTGTGCAATTTGACAAGTACCACTTAATAAGTGTTGTAATAGGCCAGCTAGAGATGACATTCCCTAGCCACATTGTCACTTTACTGTCATTGCGGTAGCATTCCATTTTACATCACTTACATTTTATTAAACACTATAGTTGTGAATACCTGTAAATACAAAAGAAGTCTTCCCATGATGTCTGTGATGTTGTTTTGCTTGTATTCTAAAATCTGTGTCCATGAGATATTTCTGTAGTAATATACAGGTATAATTTCTTTCATTTTGTGCAATTCATGTAAGTCCAGTCAGTTGGGACTATGACATCTTGCCATGCCTGGATTGCATTTCATAAGTCTTATTTATGGAGGGTTGACTTCCTTGCAGTTCTTTGTACAAGTATACACACATGTGCATATGAGCCTACTCATGTGTTCACATGCATATGATATGAATATCTCTAAAAAATATCTTGTACATATATTATTAAAGAATAAGTAAGTTGCATTTTAACCTATTTTAATTTTGAATTTTGCTTCTTTCTTGGGTCAGGAACCAAATCCAGATCCATTTTAAGCAGGGAGATTTGGGGTCCTGTAAATGGTGTGGCTTTCACAGCCAGGCTTGGGTGAAGGCTTTAATTGTAATGACAGAGTTGAGGGGACATATTTTGCTTCCACTTAGAGCCAAGACTAAGATAAACATGTTCCTTTGACATTCTCCTTTGAGGGCCTTTCTTAAGATGATGAAATTAGTGATGTTTGATTTGGAAAATCTCAGCTATTAATTAGATTTCTTCATAAGAAAGGAACTGGCTAGCTGACTCTCATAAGTATGTACTCTGATTGATTTCTTAATAACATTATAAGTATGCTTGGTGTTTTGCAACCAACCAACATTTCATAAGATGATTGCTGGTCTTGCCAAATTGCTGTAGACACTTTCCCAAAACTCAGGTTATTTGTACACTGAATTACACTTAAGTTACTCTTACTGACAATATTAAGTGAGACATGTAAGATGCATGCTAACACACAAAGAACTGATCTGAAGTTGACAATTACAATAAGCAATTCGGTGTTTTCCTTTTATGGGTTTTAGTCTTCTGGTAGTTATTTGAACCTATAGTAATGTAGTATATTTTATTTTTAAAAAATTCAAGTTCTGGAACAAAAAGACAAACATCAAAAGAAAGATACATAGGAATTTTTTGTTTTGTTTTTTGTTTTTTTGTTTTGTTTTTAGTATTAAGGCATTTATTGTAGAAAGGCAGAGAAAGAGAGAAGCATGAGAAGCATAGGGCAGCCATGGCTATGTGGAGAGAGGGGGGGGAGGGAGGGAGGGGGGGGCTGAGAGGTAAATGTAAGAGGCAAAAGAAAGAGCAAGAGCAGTACATAGGTTTTTAAAAATAATTTTTTGTGAAAAGATTTTGGTTTTTCAAAACATACTGTCTAGTCACTAAGAACAAGTAAACTGGTAAGTTTGATAGGATAAGAATTTTGAATTTTAACTACATAAAAAAAATCAAATTGTGAAATTCCAGACATAAATATGACAAGAAGTAGCTATTTGTTGGAACATGTAGAAATTGATGAAGCCAAGCTGATACTCTCCATGCAGCTTCTGCCCTGCTACCTGGCATGCTAGGCTATATGGTACTGCTCTGCAGGCTTCTGCAGAGAAACAGTCATCAATGGTAGCACCCAGCTGGGAATGCTCTGAAATACAATAACAACCAGGGTTGCAAGATATACCCATGGATGCAAGAGAGATATGAATAGCATAGGGGAATCAACCACTTTCCTATTGGATTTAAACTTGCTTCTAAGAATGAAACACACACCTACTATTGAAAATCTATTCAAGGACACATGGTTGGGAAGTTCTCTGTCCCCAGGGGTGAACCTAGTACTATTATTTTGCCTCATTTAGGATGCATTTTTAAATTGCTTTTTTAAAAGCTCTTATCTCTCTAACTATAGATTCATGCATCTCTCACTCCTCAACAGAGAAATTTCTTTGTGCACTGCACAGTGTTTAATGCAGAAACTCACAATTTCTCAAATTGCATAATATACATGTAAGTAGTGTTCTGCCACAAACCAGATATCATTACTACTCCCAAGGTTAAAGGCCATCAATGAGGAGGGCACAGAAGTTAAGGAGGAGAGGCTGAAACTTTGTAAGAGATGGAGGTGAGGAAGGACCATAGTAAAGCAGTGTTTTCCGGGTATGACAGGACCATTGCACTCACACTGTCTCAGCAGCTGTGGTTGCCTGCATGAAACCTGCACAAACCCAGACAGTCAACACTCTTGCATAGATCAGGAAGCAATTCATGAGCCTTCATCCCCAGTTGAGGAGCTGTGGGTGTTGTTAGCTCTGGAGAAGGGAGAGTCCGTTTTCTTTATGACTCCTGATAGGTTGGCCATACTCCAGTGGATGGTCCTACATCCAGCAGTGTATGAACAATTATTGAGATTTGATCTTTTGCTGTGCATCGTAATGGCTTAATACTGGCCTCTAAAGCCTCGTGGTTCCCAGCGATGAGAGAATTCACATGTACAATACAACTTTGCTCCTTAATTTAAAATGATTGGTTAAATAAAGATCCCCTTAGTCTATATAGCTGGACAAAAAGAGAAATAGGTAGAATTATTGGTTCCAACTGGTGCCAGAGAATAGAGAGAAGATGGAGAGAGAACAAGATGACATGAGTAGGAAATCTTGAAATAATGGTCATGTGGGCTGGTCAATTGGCTTTAAAAGCTGCCCAGATGAAACATGGGAAGTTATAACTTGGGGTTATTGGTGGAGAAGTAGATTTTAATTGCTTAGAGGGTAGATATCTGCCCAGCTCTAATGTGTTAAAAGCTTATTTTAAATATAAAAGTTGTGTGTCTTTTACTCTAGAAACTGAATGATAAAAGATGGACTAGAAACAACCAATTGAGATGAAATACTTAATATAACAGACATCACAAGTTGAAGTCACTAGTTTATTAAATAAACAAATAAACAAAAACACAAAATTAGGGCTTACGGACATGTGGAAAAATTATAGGAGTTAAGGGGATTTGTTGGGGCTGAATGTGATCAAAATAAGTTGTATGACTTCTCAAGGATTTAATTTTTTTAAATACACAATAGAGAGATAGTAAAATGCTAGTAAAGTTGTGTCAAGTTGACAGTTAATGCTGACTAGAAAAATGTGTAAATAGTTTTACTACATAAACTTTCGATTGATACAAGAAATAACTATGAATGTGACTTTTACATTTGCATTATCTAGGAGAAAAAAGCTTTTTTAAGTGTTAAGTTAGCAGTAAGGGTGTGAAAGATCAGAGTGAAGGCAGAGTCCTTTGCTTGCTGGACCTCTCACCATCCTTCTATTCTCATGCATATTTTACTTTGATGTTTAAGTAACAATACAGTTACTATAATAATGAAAGACAAGTAAATTATGTTGATCTAAAAAGTAAATTAAATGCCACCAGAAGCCAGCAGATAATTTTAAGTGTTTGAAAATACATGAAATGTTGAGCATTCTTCTGCATGACCTGTGAGAACTTGGCAACCTTGAGTTGAAATGTTGCGTTCTTTGGTGTCTTATGAGTCTTATTTCTCTCCAGACAGAGCCAAAGGGAGATCAAGAGCGGGGAGCCACTTTGACTCAGCTCGGAGACGGAGCCGAGCCGTCCTTTATCACATCTCAGGGCACCTGCAAAGAAGAGAAAAGAACAAATTGAAAATAAATAATGTAGGTGGTATGTGTGTGTATTGTGGACACCAGTCAGTACCCCCTAGAGAGCAATGTTTGATCCATTAAAGAATGGTTCCAATTACTCCTTTATTGAATTTCTTAACTTTCTTTTGTCCACTTTGGCTTGCATCTGCCTGTAAATATCAGACTTGGAAGCTTCAGCAGTACCAGGCATTTCTGTAAAAAGTGTGCAATCGTAGTGCTCACATAGCACAAAAATTACAGTGTTGATGTGGTGAGTGCACTGTGGTGCTAGGGAGTGCCACAGTAGACAGACTGTTTTCAGAAACAGGACAGTGTCATAGGTCCTGTTCACAGTTATTGTCAGTTAGTTACAACTTTTTAAATTTAATTTCAGTGTTAATGTTACTCTTGTTCTCATTCCCTTTACTGAGGGGAATCATGAGCCAATAAAAGTAATCATTCCATTTAAAATGTCATGTTCTATACAAAACAGTTGGAACTTTCAGTCAGTGGAACATTGCATTGGAAATCACAAGCTGCCCTGATTAGGTTATATAAAAAGTTACACTTTTAGTGAATTACAGTAAGGGCTACTTACTATGACCGCTTAGTAAGGATGACTATGGATGGAAGACTGAACTGTGAGTCTAATTTGCCAGTGGAAACAGAAACAGTCACATCCAGCAAGGAGAACTCCTGTGGAACTTTAGAACTGGTCCAGATGATGTCTTGGGAACTGAGGACACAGAGTTCTTCCCAGCCCACTTTTACAGACTCAGCGCTACGGTGACCTTTTCTTAGACCCAATGTCTTGATGAAACAAGCCTTCCTTCGGGTGTGCAAAGTATCAATTTCTGTGCTTATAGTTAACAAAGAGAGGTGTATGAATCCAGGGTGTGGGGAGCTACTTGAGCACGGTGAGAATGGGGTTTGACTATGTCGTGCTTCTGGAAGTCACAGTTGGTGTTCTAGTCCACTCATGCTCCCGAGATTACTCATCAAGCCTTGGTTGCTCCTTCATTTACTCCTGTGGAGGGTCAAATACAGTTGGTGGAGAGTGGTGATTTGGGACTATGACAGATTTATGTTTGTGCCTGCGTGTGTGTGTGTGTGTGTGTGTGTGTGTGTGTGTGTGTGTGTGTGTGTGTGTCTGTGTGTGTATGCAAAGATTTGGTTATGCTGAAAGTCCACACCATCTTCTTGCTTCGGGTGAGAAGCATTTAGGTGAGAGTGAGCATGTCTCAGTAAGCTTAAACTACAGTTGTTGAGCCTTGCTGTTTTCCTCTCTAGAGTAACAAACTATAAAGTGTTACTTAAAAATCTCTTTTAAAAATGCATATCTCCCACTCCTTAGTGACCTACTTAATTGCTGTTGTTCATTGTAGAAGTATAAACCTCAGAGGGGAGTGGAGTACTAAGAGTGTCAGCTCAGAGACGTGATGCCACAGGGGCCCTAACTTTGGAAGCCAGGTGTAGTCCACACTGGCCTCAGTCACTGTGCCCATCTGGATAGAGAACAGCTAATGATCAGACAGCGGGAAGAGAGGGGGAAGGACAGAAAAGGCCCTGCACTTATAGCCGAAATGCTCTTAAGGGAATTGGAGTTGCAAAAACTGATACAAAAAGAACTGTTAAGACTTTATCACACTAGCTATTTAAAATTTCCTTTCTTACATTGTTTTATTCGATACTCACAGCACACCAGTACCAAGGGTGTTTCTATTGGCTCTATCATTTACAATGAGGACAACCCAAACTTACTAAAACTCTCTAAAGTGGAAGAATCAGCTATGGAGCTCAGACCTTAACTTTCTGAGAGATGACCTTATCCTGCAATCACAGGCAAAAACACGTTAGGTTTGTGTCCAAGTTTGAAGGTGGCATGGTATACTTTTAAGTTACGCTCTAAATTTGCCTGGAAGTTGCTAGAAAAAGACTTTAATTTTTTTTTTGAATTTTGATTACTTACTCTATGAAATGAGAAATCAATGTTGAAAGGAATCTAACCAGGCTGATCATGGCAAACATGGCTCTGGCAGACCTTACCCTTCTCTCCCATTCCCTCTGACTTGCTAAAAGCTGTTAGAGTACATTGTTAAAGCTACTGCCAAGGTCAACTGTCTTATATGGCCACTTCCTCCTCTGGAGGCTGACCACCAAAGTCCAGCTATCTAAGTATTGAAGTCTAGCCATCAACCCCCCCCCCCACTTCTTTGGCTCACCTAATTAACATGCCCAATTAAAATTAGACACTTCATCCTAACATGGAATCTTTGCTTTATAAACTGCTTTTTGCCTATTTGCCATGTCTTTCTGCTCTCTATCCAATCAGTCCTTTGTTCCCAAGAGTAAATACCCCTTTTCTCCTCTCTTGTTTCTTTCCCCTTCTGCCTCTTCCTCTATCCCTGTCTTTGTCTTTCATTTCTGCTCTATGTCCCTCTAGGACAAATACATCTTTGTGCTGAAAACTTGGTCACATGCTGTCTTGACCCAACTCCAGGGTTCCTTAAACAGTTCATAGTAGAGAGCCCTTCAGGAGTTTGAGCAAGGATTGTTAACCATACCTAAATATCACCAGCAAGAGGCCTCCCTCATGAGTACCACTGTCAAAGACATGCTTTGAGTCAGGTATGCTCAGTATAAGGACATTTTCCTACCACCCTGTGCATTCAGAGATGAGTTTCAAACAAATATTGCAAAACATTTTAGGGGAAAACATCGTAATTACGTTTTGGAGTTAACAAGTGTATTTGGATAATTCATCAGATATAAATTAATAGACTAAAGCATTACGTGTCCTAAAGCATGACCTTCAAAATTAATAAGTAGTTTGAGATCTATTACTATTTTTTAAACATTGTCTTATTCTATGGACAAGCTTCATATAAGTGTTATAAATACTGTGACATTTCTCCACAGTTTCCATCTATTGCACAGTTTTATACACATACGTATTTTTGCGTTTGCAAGAATTTACTTTGTTCAAGACAGTTTCGTTAAAGACTCTGGTGTAGTAGGTCTTTTTCGTGTAATTACAAACTGTGTAATTATGTGTGCAGGATTGAATTATGGACGCTTCAAAAGTTAAGTCAAACATGCTGTGTACTGCATTCTCAGTATAATTTTTTCAAATACCATGCCATAACAACAATTAATTTAACAGTAACTTTAAGGTACACACTTGAAATAGTCTATGAAAATGATACCACACAGTTTACATTTAAAGTTGTTTACATGTTGCTCACTTTTTTCTGGCATCACAGAGTTTAATGGAATCAGTGTGAAACAAAGCACACACCTTCTCATGAGTGCCCAGTAGGTACATTCTGAGACTCTAACAAAATACTAAAGGCAGTACCTATTTGGACAGAAACATAAAGTGCTTCTGGTAAATCTCAATAATTTCCTATTGTAAATGTCTAGGGATAAAGTTATAATTCAGTCTATCATGGGCAGGGCTAGAAAGGTGGATCATGAATTAAGAGCATTTTGTTAGTCTTGAAAAGGATCTGAGTGATTGTCAGCACCCACATAGCCACCTCTAACTCCTTTTCCAGGAAATTTGGTACCTCCTTGTGGCCTCTGCAAGCACCAGGTATGCACAGGTGTACTTGAAGATAAAGACATTCATACTCACGAAACAAAATAAATAAACCTTTAAAAGAGGAATTTATGTGCCATGATAACTTCAATGTACCTTATCAACTTTGAAGAGACAAGTATTTGTGGACCTGAACTATCTCTGTTCATGAATGAGTTTTTAACTCCTTTCTCCAGCACATACCCCATAGACATAGGAAGTAATTCATTACCTCAGTTTTATGGTGAAGTCATACTTTGAAACTTGTCCCTCAACTACCAAGTAAGTAGTTTAAAGAAACATTGCAGTGGTACTAACCAACCATCTAGAGGTGAAGCAGTGACCCACTGTGGAGCATGGGTATGACATGCTTGTGGAGACTCACATTGGAAACCTCTACCTTCACAGGAATTCACAGGTGCCCTGGGCCTTCCTGAACACACTCTCTTTCTCTGTCTTCCTCTCAGTGACTGAGACAAGAAGACAACACTGTGACCTAAGAGCACTGTGTGTACAGAACTTTCTCCTGTTCAAGTTAAATTTCAAACCTAAGTTCTCATTACCTTTCTTGAGTTTCTCATTGATTGAAACAAAACAAAGGCTATAAGTACTTGGTCACAGGCTTGTGGAATTTCCATGCTCGTTGTTGTTGAGTCTCCTTTTGTCTCATAGCAGCAAGGGAATTCTTCATCTATTTGGACTGCTTTCAAAACAATGTGCTTCATCTGCCATCAAAAACTCTAGTTAGTCCCTGTTTAATCTGCTGTGTGGTGAATGTTGTCCTTCTCCTCCATGACTTGAATAATAACCCCCAAGTATCTGCTGCTCTCCGTCTTAATGGCTGCTCTGTTTCAGAATATATGCATATTAATCAAAATAATGAGATTTGGGTTCTAAATCGATACCCACAGTGCACAAATGCATGGAGCACCCAGTGCATTTTGACAGGCAAGGAAGTGGTTGTTTTCAGGAGAATGTTGGTCATCTCTATACTTTCTGAGGGGACGGAGGCCATCTTTGCTGACATCAGCAGAATCCTAGGTCAGAGCTCTTTGGATAACAACTCTTATCTGAAAGCTCTCCATGTTCAGACTGTGCTATACTAATGAGCATACAAGCATGCCCTTGTTATTATACTATGTAGAGATTACACCTGCAACTGGATCCTTTTTGATAACATTTGAGATAATAGTATTTTTATTTTATTTTATTTTATTTTATTTTATTTTATTTTATCAAGACAGGGTTTCTCTGTATAGCTCTAGTTGTCCTGGAACTCACTTTGTAGGCCAGGCTGGCCTCGAACTCAGAAATCCACCTGCCTCTGCCTCCTGGGTGCTGGGATTAAAGGCGTGTGCCACCATGCCCAAACTCTAGATCATTCACTTAAAACATACACTCACATATACACACACACACAAACACAAAATTTGCCCAATACTGTCCACAAAACAAAGATCACTGTTTAGTTTTAGTGCACTAACAAGCAGGAGACATTCTAAGAAGTGTGCTATTAGGGAAGATATTTGTTGTAGGGACTCTATAGAGACAGTGCTAACAAATAGCACAGGTCTAGGCTGGAGACAGCTCAGAGGTTAATATGACTCAGAGCACATACTATTCCTACAGAGGAGCTGAGCTCTGTCTTCATTGCCCATGTCATGTATCTCATCTCATAAATGCCTGTAAGTCCATTTTCAAGAGATCCAACACACTCTTTTGACCTTCTTGATGATCCGTGTTTATTTGTACAAACCAATATGTTTGCTGGTCACTCACTCAATGTACCATGCAGCAGTGAGTTTACCAGAGAATTTATGAGCCTGTAGCTTACATAATACTAAATGCTAACAGTAAGATTTCTAAATATGTATGAACATTCTCTTAAATAATAGCAAGATGTGCAAATTATAAACACATAAACCAGTAACAGTTGTTTATTTCTATTATCAATATTGTATACTATACATAATTATCTGTGGTATACTTGTATTTGACTATGTTCAGTAAGTTCCTGTAAAGTATCACAGACAGGTTATGATATTACAGTAGCCTGTATCTTCCCTGGGTGACAAGATTTTCACTTCACTTGGAATCTTGTAGGACTAGCATCTCAAAGAACCCTGTGGTTGACCACAGCACAGTTGGGTAGCACAGGACAGTAGACTCATATTACATTTTACAGGTCACTTGTAAGGTATTTGATGTTGAATGTGTAGATAGTCCAAGCTACTCAAGTGTGCATTTAGAGCAGTTCAGCCTCCATTTCTAACCGCGTACTTCTTTCTCCCTTCTCTTCTCTGTGTCTTTATCAACAGAACGTGTTTGTAGATAAACCAGCGTTTCCAGAGTATAAGGTTTCTGACGCAAAAAAGTCCAAGTTCATCCTGCTGCATTTCAGCACTTTCAAAGCTGGCTGGGACTGGCTCATTTTGCTGGCAACGTTTTATGTTGCCGTGACAGTCCCTTACAATGTGTGTTTCATTGGCAATGAGGATCTGTCCACAACTCGGAGCACAACGGTCAGCGACATTGCAGTGGAGATTCTGTTCATTATAGGTAAGATCCCATAATTTCCCTTGTGTGGGGGAAGTGAGCATGTTCTTTGTTTTCTGTGGAAAAATTTGAGCAGAGGTCCATTTGCAAGAATGTGCTTCAGCCTCTAATGCAAATGTTGGAGCCTCACATGATTGAGTTTCTGAAATTTGCTTCTTCCGGTTTTCCTACTGTTTCCTGCACTGAATCATCCAAACCAATGTCCCATTTTCCCTTGTTCATTTTTTTGAAAAATGTATCAAAGGAAGGCTTGATGTCCGTTGTGTTTGGACTCTGACATCCTTAGAGATATTAACTATGCAAAGCTAAAGATGGGTTCAGCAAAAGCCCATCAGTAGAATGGAATTCTGAGAGGGGTCTTGGATGTTCTGGGTGTGTTGTTCTTTAAGGGTGTTTAGAATGGGCTCTGCAAGTGACCTGCCTACATAAGCAAAGAAAGAATAGGGCATTTGTTACCTATAATAAAGAGAGCCAGTATCTGATTTTAGCTAAGGAGACTTGAAGAGATGTCTGCTCCCAGTATTTATCTCTAGAACCCTGAGGATTTCAGTCAGCAGACACCAGCTTGATTGTGTAGACCCCTTTCCTTCTATTTTTCCTGTCTGTGTAAATCTTCATTTCTTTAAGAATGAAGCATGTCCCTTGTTTGTCTATGTAGACCAAATTCTGGTTTTCTACAAGTTCAGAATAACTCCACACTGTTTAATTAGTCGCCATTGGCTACAAGTACTAAGTCTTTACTTGACTGTGGTGATAAAGAATAACACAAAAGAATATTAGAGAAAAACCTTAAGCAAGTGACTGAATCAAAGAATTGACCTCTTTAAAAAAGAAGTAGAAGAAGAAGTGAAGTAGACCAAAACCCTTTTTCAATTCTGGTAGCTTGTTTGCTCAATGAAGTTCTTAACACTTTGGGGTCAGAGTGGTTCCATAAGTGTGTGTTAGAGTCAGTCCATGACTGATGTAGAAGTGAGGTCTGTGACTGAAAGTATGTTTGCTCTAGATGTGTGTGTCTGCTCTCCCCATGAATCCTACCTGTCTGTTATATCTAAACCTATGAGCCCTGCCTGTTAGGACCCCAGCTTTCATCCCCAAAGTGGTAGCTATAGTGTGTTAGACCACTAGATGGCAACAGTATCTAGTTGGGTAACTTGTTAAAGCTAAAAAGTCAATTTCATTTTTTTCAATTAAATACATTCATTGTGAGAAAATTAAAAGTGTAATGTGATCTGTTTGATCATGATGGAACAACAAATTTCATCATTACAGTATGCATTTAAAATGAAGTTATGGACAAACTGAGTGTGACTATTTGCCAGTCCATTCGGTTTCATCTCCTGTTGGCTCCTCTTATGAAGCCATGACAAACAGTGATGATGTTATCATCCTAAAATTCTCAATATCCAGGTAAACATTCTGAAGGACTCGGGTCTTCACTTTATGTCTGAACCTGATTTCCTTCCGGGTAATAAGTTTGCAAAGTCTCATCAAGAACCAGGTCAGTGTCTGTTGAATACACACGCCATCCGCTTCCTTACTTTGATATTTACAGTTCCTTTACTGAGGCAAAGCTGGTTCTTGAATGTTCTTCACCATGTTTTCCTGGTATTTGAGATTTGAAAGCTCATGGGTAAGGAATCCATTTTGGAACCATGCCCTCCCAGGCAGAGGATGACCTGTTTACACATGAGGGCTCACATGCTGAGGAATATTTGTTTGGGGTATGTGTTCCTGGGGGAGACTGATGGAGTCTGGTTTCTTTTTCTGATGCTGCCTCTAATCTGCTGGATTCACTCTTACTGTATTTATTTACTTATTTATTTGTTTTGGCTTAGGAAGCAAGTTGAGCCAGTACTCACCCCCACTAACTTAGCTCCTGCTATTTTTACCTAATTGGGTTTATCCAATGATTGTTTTACAGCTGGAGACATGAGTCTGTCAGCAGTATGAGACCCTGCCTGGAATCACTCATTGACTTTCGATTTTTTTACTGTTGCCACCCTGTTCTTTTAAATGGGTTTAAGCACATGTACATTTCTAATGCATTAGAAGAACGGTTTATAGTACAGTTATTCCTGTTACTGTTTACCCCCTTTTATTGCGTGCATCTTTTACAAACTTGACAAAAAAACAATGGTCATCTGTAAATGAGTTATAACATGGGAAGTAAGTACCCACTCAGCTGTAAATCTAGCACTCCAAAAGCAAGTGCAAGAATACTCTTGAGTTCAAGGCCAGGCAGGGTTACACATTGAAACATTGTGTCCAAAGCCAAACAAAGATAATACAAATAATACTATGAATGGAAATATATTCCACCTAGGATTCTGTATCTTCACAATCCTCCTGACAATTTGTAACACTTAACTTTTATGAGTTTGTGGAGTATGATGGACAATGCTTATTTAAAAGTTACCATTTCTTTTTCATTTTTGTTTCTGTGGAACTGGAGATTCACCTGGGATTTTAAACTTCACATCTGTAATGTGCCTTCTGTCCATCTGGGTTCATTACAATGGGTTTGGGAAGGACAGGTTTCATTGTGCCTGAAAGATGATTGCCTTTTTAAATGTTTTGCTCTTTGCACTAGCTCCAGTGTTAGACAATAGACGTACTTTTCAAATGGGGAATAATAAATGTTGCATGCAGAGAAGTTTCTTAGAGAAAATTAAAGATGGGAGATGGTAGGACTCTTTAGGGGATTCATAGCACTGGTCAGCACTGTACATCCTTACAGAAATCTGTTTACATTTGACTCACAATCATCTGGCTGGATTTGCTTTACTTTGGAACTCATCTCCTTCAGACCACTTAAGTATGCTATTTTGGCATGCCTGAAAAATGTCACCGCCGGGTGGATTCGTCAGAACCGTAGTAACTGGCTACGGAGTTAGTAAAGGCAACTTAAAACTTCTAGCTGCCCTCTTGTTCTTATTGTGTAAGCCACATGAGTTCAAGGTGCACAAGCTCACTGTAAGTTCCTGCTTCAGGAAAGGCAGATCTCGAAAGTGGGACCTTCTTTCTAACCTTTCCGCACTCATTATTCAGAAAAGAACAAGGTCAAGAGGATTGTTTCATAAGACAGACTCATATTGACCAAACCTCTCAACCTGCTGTAGCCCTGGAGACCCGACCCTGCTGTTACACATTTCTATGTATTGTTACCTTACTATGAAGTAATATTTCATTTGATTAGTAAATTGCTGCTAAGTCACTTATTTTAATTTCTGTAGCAATTGAATAAGTAGCACTTTTAAGAATGATACTTTTCATGCAATGGTGGTCTTATTTTTAAACCTTTTAAATCCAGCCATACTTTGATCGTTACGGATTGTTTCATATAAACAGGTTCAATAGGCATCTCTTCAATACCCATCCTAAAAATTCCAATGACCCTGTATTAGTTAGAGTTCTCTAGACTCACAGGACTTATGGAATGTCTCTATATGTTAAGGGAAATTACTGGAATGACTTACAGTCTGCAGTTCAACTATCCCAACGATGGACAGCTATGAATGAGATAGCAGACCAAGATGAACACCAGACCTGGGGTGAGGAAGCGACAAAATACACTGGAGTCCTATAGTTCACTAGGGCAGTTAGTATGGTGGAAGAAAGGCAGTCGCACGTTGTGAGACCCTCTTGCCCAGGACTAAACATGAGTTTCTTTGCCCGTTGGCACCCATGACCATTGTCACAATCTAGGCATCCCTCTATGCTTGATAAGCACACTGTTCCCCCTGTCATATGTTAAATTTGTTTTTCGTGTGATTGAGGGGTTTTAATTCACTGAAGTCTCAGTGGGGTTGTATCACACAAGCACATGGAACAGGTAGAAACGCATGTTTTTGATTCAGCCATCAGGACAATGATATTAATGTCAATTTAATCATAATTTATATATTCACAAATGGCTTTATGACAAAGACTTCAACAGGTTTAGCATAACAGTGGTATTTCCTTGAACTTAGATCCCTGCCTTAATTGCATCTGATTATTTTTATTCTTATTTTTGTTAATAGCATTTTTATTAACCAGTGTTTCTATTCACTTATAAAAGCCCGTGTTTTTGCTCTCTTAGAGTCTGCTTTTTATAGCACCTAATTTTTATTGTAACCTTCTGGGTGTAATTAACAGAAACCTATCTGTTGCTACAGCAGAAAGAAGCAGTTTATGCACAGCTGGTTCATTAATTTCAAGCCAGACTTGAAACTGCAAGCTTGCGTTTGGAAGTGGACACAGTCCTGTGTATTTCTGGTGCTGTTCTATTGGGGAGGCCTACTCGCTGTTTAGTTGTCCATAACACTGCTCTAACAAATACATCCGTTAATATAAATCAGATTAACAGGAGAGGCACCTGCAAGCTTTGTTCCAGATTTTATGTTTATACAGAAGTCCTCAAAAAGAAAAGCCAAAAGAAGCTGTTAGGTCCAAAAAGCTTATTTAGTTACCTATTTACTTGTGTGTGCATGTGCTCATGTGTGTGTGTGCAGGAGCTCTCAGTAGAGCATGTGAGTGAGCAGGCCAGAGATCAACAAAACTTTTTCTTCAATTGCCATTCACTTCATTTTCTGAAACACGGCATCTTCCTGAGCTCATATTTTATTGTCGTCTTAGATTATCTGGACAAAAAGCTCTAAGGGGGGGGGGGCTGTCTGACCCTTTGGCACTAGGATTAACAAACACACACCACCATGCTCAGGTTCATATGTGGGTGCTGAGGGTGACAGCTCAGGTCCTTGTGCCTGCATAATGATTGAGGTACCCTCCCAGCTACATAGATTTTTTTAAATAAAGAATCATAGGGAGTAATAAAGCAATAACAACAGAGAGGCCTTGGGTCATTAATGGTAATTTTGGTGATATGTCTAGGAAAGATACTGTGGATATAATAGAAGATAAGACATATTTTAATATATGCCATTCCATTTCAGCATCCACTCTGTTTTCAGGTAAAAATGTTCTTAAGACAGGGAGGGTGAAGTGCACCTTCTAATGAGGAACTTTAGGATTTACTAATAGGAATGAAAGTGAAAAACAAAGGACTTTTCCTGTACTTGCTTTGTCTTTTGTGCCATTTGCTAAAACCAGCATGCCAGAAGTACCTCTTGGAGTGACAAGTCTGAAGTCATCAATGCTATTAATCCCATATCTTCTGTTCATTTTAATAACCGCATCTTCAAAACAGGCAAAAAGAAAACCAGAGCTCATTTGTACATGTGGAATAAAGCAGATAACTCTGAGCCTGAGGAACAATGGGCATGTCCTGCCTCAAAGTTTTCAGGCACAACATACTTGGCCTCTCCTTTACTAATACAGAATCTACTCAGTATCCTTTGTGAAAAAATAGAGAGCACGGTCCCTGAAATGCAACCATCTCATGTCTAAGTGCAGACAAACTTCATTTGGGTGTGGTGCTCCATGAGGCTGGCTTGCATTGAATAACCCCCACAACACCAAAAGATCAGAGGCATTCAATCCAGAGCCTCCCCACCCCCGATCACATTTCCTATCAGCAGCACTAGAAACAAGAACAGGATGACCTGGATTTCATCTAGGCTCTTTGTTAATCCCTTTTATCCAGATAAGGTCTGAAAGTGCAAACTGGGCTTCCTGTAATGCACTCTAGAAGACGTGGTGATCTAAAAACTAACCGCAAACCTTAGAACAACTTTGACATTTACTGAATACAAATTTTCTCCTAGTTGAGGTGGACCAGCAGGTAGTTCATCAGTGACAAGGAAATGATAGAAAAGAGCTAGATGAGAAGATGAAGAAAAACCGGTGCCAGGCGGTCTAACACAGCTATGTCCTAGGCCAAACAAGTCTACTAAGAGGTGCAGCATTTTACAAATTATTTGTGTATGGGGGGTAGGGGTGTGAGGCAGACAGTGGAAAGCTATCATACCAGCGGGATGAAGTCAACTGGAAGCTAGTCAAGCAATGTTACACAAGGGGAAATACAGGATATCTCAAAGGCATCAGAGACTGAGCACACAGTGGACTTGGGACTGATATCCATAGCCCATCTGGGTGGGAAGAGTTAGATTCTCAGGATCTAAAGCCCCTCTCCCCAACGTCATAGCCCCAGCCATTACTGGCTCTGCCAAATACATTTCTAGTTTAGAGAGCTATGGTCCTTCTGCATTTATCAGGGCCTCATGGAAAGACTTGGTTCAGTCTAGCCCTTAACCCCTAGTAGCAAATATAAATGCATGTTTCTTCACAACCTGCTGTCACTACATGGTGCTTTTGATTCTAAGTCTTTGAAACTCTATGCCTTTCCCACCTCATGTAGAACCGTTTATGCTATGCTATCTAGCTCCTCCCAGAGCTATCTCTATTGGAAATTGAATCCTAAAAAAGGACTGCATTTCTACCATGAACTCCATGTCCTTGTTTTTCAAATCTCAAGGGGACCTGGATGAGTATATGTATTCTAGAGTTATTATATTGCATACAGTGATGTCACTGACATATACAAAGATACATTGCTTTTCCCTTTAGTTAAAGAACTAACATTAATGATGATGTCTTAAAACACACTGATAACAAAGTAAAGGTTTATGGTAATAAAGGAATTCAGTTTTACCTTGGGCAAACATTCTGAATCAACCAGAGTATTTTGAGTTTAAGGGAGCAGTGGGATGAAACGATCTTACAGTCCTCAGGAATATAAGTGCCTGGGGATCTTTTGCCATTGAGAGTATCAGAGAACAGGGGAGTTAGAAACATTGATTGCCTAATATTCCTTTTTTTTTTATCATTTGGGGACCTCCTGCAGTCCCTTCATTCCTTCTTCACTCCCTAAATTTTTCTACTGTAAGGATATATGATTTGACAAAGAATGATAGCCCAGACTCAATTAGTATGCAAAAGCAAAAAGCAGGCTTGGGTATCCCATTTCCAAGATGGAGACAACCCAGTGACCTCCCAGGCCTGATTTAAAACACATTAGGGGAGTTCTGGAGAGTGGAAGGTGATCTATATCTTAATCTATTGGCTCTATCTCTAGGGACATTCCAGAATCGTTGCTGGGATGTGGGGGACTGGAAACTCTTGCTTGGGAAGTCTGGAAACTGTTGCTGGCCCATTGCCAGTAGATTCTGATATGTGAATGTATCATGCTGACTATGCCTAGACAGAAATGAAGCAACGATCACTTCGCTACTAAAGACCTTCTGAATCCAGGAAAAGGGCTTGAAGAAAAACTATCTCACCATGCCATACTCCCATTGAAGTGTAACACAGTGCCCTGTTTCAAAATGGGAGAGGGTCTGTGTCAGAATTCCTGTAGGAAAAAGGACATCAGAAAGAAAAACACTATGCCCGTGATTGTTTTTTTTTAAGAGCTTCCAAATAAGCTACCTTAAAAATGCCTATTTACACACTTCTACAGAGTATTTATTTTGCAAACACACTGTTCAAGTATTACCTTCTTAGCCTTTCCAGAACTTGCTATGGGAAAATGAAGTGTTATGATATATAAACTAGCGATGTTTGCAACTTGTGTGGGCTCCTTAACTGAATAAAACTGCAAGGTGGTGGTTTTTTTTTTTTTTTTGGTTTGATTTGGTTTGTTTTGTTTAACTGATCTAAACTTAGCAATTGATATTTTTCTTGGGCAAAATGTAAGGGGTTCATGTTTGCCCTTAAAATTATTTTATTTACCTTAGTTCCTATGAGTTAACCAATAAACTGTTGGTATCATTCTCAGATTGTTTTTTCTATGAACAAAATTATACTCAGTAACAGTTTTCTCAATCAAAATTTTTCTTCAATGTTTAAAATCTAATTTTGAGGCATTGCTGATGCTAAGTAAATCCTCATCTGCTTAGATACATCCTTAGGTTTTGATTTTGTTTTATCTTGAGACAAAGCCTCATTATTTAGATCAGGTTTGTCTTCAGCCCAGGGGTTTCTTCCTCCAGAATGATGGAATTTTAAGTCTGTACCAGCACACCCAGGAAGAGTATACTATTTTATTTTCTGTGTGTGTGTGTGTGTGTGTGTGTGTATATATATATATATATATATATATATATATATATATATATATATATATACACATATATATATATATATATATATATATATATATATATGATAGGTGTTTTTTATATTGAATATTTTCTTAATTTACATTTCAAATGCTATCCCAAACTGTCCCTATACCCTCCCCCAGCCCTGTTCCCCTGCCCATCCACTCCCACTTCTTGGCCCTGGCGTTCCCCTGTACTGGGGCATATAAAGTTTGCAATACCAAGGGGACTATCTTCCCAATGATGGCTGACTAGGCCATCTACTGCTACATATGCAGCTAGAAACACAAGCTCTGGGGGTTCTGGTTAGTTCATATTGTTGATTCTCTTATTGAGTTGCAGACCCCTTCAGCTCCTTGGGTACATTCTCTTCCTTCTCCATTGGGGGCCCTGTGTTCTATCCTATAGATGACTGTGAGCATCCACTTCTGTATTTGCCAGGCACTGGCATAGCCTTATACGAACAGCTATATCAGGGTCCCTTCAGCAAAATCTTGCTGGCATATGCAATAATGTCTGGGTTTGCTGACTGATTATGGGATGGATCCCCAGGTTGGGTAGTATCTGGATACTCCATCCTTTTGTCTTAGCTCCAAACTTTGTCTCTATAACTCCTTTTATGGGTATTTTGTTCCCTATTCTAACAAGGAATGAAGTATCCACATTCGGGTCTTCCTTCTTGATTTTCTTGTCTTTTGCCAATTGTATCTTGGGTATTCTAAGATTCTGTGCTAATACCCACTTATCAGTGAGTGCATATCTAGTGACTTCTTTTGTGATTGGGTTACCTCACTAAGGATGATATCCTCCAGATACATCCATTTGCCCAAGAATTTTATAAATTCATTGTTTTTAAAAGCAGAGTAGAACTCCATTGTGTAAATGTACCACATTTTCTGTATCCATTCCTCTGTTGAGGGACATCTGGGTTCTTTCCAGCTTCTGGCTATTATAAATAAGGCTGCTATGAAATTAGTGGAGCATGTGTCCTTATTACCAGTTTGAAGATCTTCTGGGTATATGCCCAGGAAAGGTATTGGGGGATCCTCCAGTAGTACTATGTCCAATTTTCTGAGCAACTGCCAGACTGACTTCCAGAGTGGTTGTACCAGCTTTCAATCCCACCAGCGATGGAGAAGTGTTCCTCTTTCTCCACATCCTCTCCAGCATCTGTTGTCACCTGAATTTTTGATCTTAGCTGTTCTGACTGGTGTGAGGTGGAATATCAAGGTTGTTTTGATATGCATTTTCCTGATGATTAAGGATGTTGAACATTTTTTTCAGGTGCTTCTCAGCCCTTCAGTATTCCTCACTTGAGAAATCTTTGTTTAGCTCTGTACCCCATTTTTAACGGGGTTATTTGAATTTCTGGAGTCCAGATTCTTGAGCTCTTCGTATATATTGAATATTAGTCCCCTTTCAGATTTAGGATTGGTAAAAATCCTTTCCCAATCTGTTGGTGGCCTTTTTGTCCTATTGACAGTGTCTTTTGCTTTGTTTTCTACTAACATTTTAATATGAATATTTCCCTATATTATGAACATTTCTAAATGCCCTTATAGCTGTATAATATTGGATCATATGTAATTCTTTATTTAACTATAGCTTAATTTTACAAATCTAAGATGACTTTTCCACTCAAGTAAAAAAAATTATATTAAACATTGCTCTAAAAACATATTTAATCACTAACCAAATACATCTATATTAAGTTCTTGATATTTTGCAAATGCAGTTTTGGATACAACCTGAAAGACAAGGCAAACATATTAGACCCCTAAGACATATTAGACCCCTAGATATATTAGACCCCTGGCATTCTAGAATTTATACCCTAATAGGGGACAATCTGGAAGCAAACAACCATATACCATGCCAGATAGTGGTGATTTGATATAGAAAAATGAAGCAAACATTTAATCAAGGATAGGCTATGATTCTGAGGAATGGCTAGGAAAAGTGTTAATTGAGTGTTGATATGTAAATAGAAACAGCAAGGAAACTAAATAATCAGCTATATGATTATATGGATAAGAGTTCATGCAAAGGGAGCAGGAGGTTCAGAAGACTTCTCAATTTAGAATATTTTTCACAAGATACTGGATGAAATTATTGGGCAAGAATATTAGTTTTAAGTATAATACATTTAATAAATAATTAACAATTGTTTTAGATCAAACTATTCTTAGTTGTATTTATTAGTCAATAAAGCTCTAGTTGAAATGTAATTTTCCCATGATAATATTTATTTTAGTAATGGCCATATTGAGAAAATTTTGGTGACATTACTTCCTTTGAAACTTTTTTTATAGTATTTTAATATAACTCCAACTAACAGACTCATTTAGAGAAAATAGTATCAACATTTTTGTATCATTCTTATTCATGACCAGAATTGTATCTGTGTGTCAAACACAAAATTTACTTCACAATGCATGCAAATGCCTAGACTGGAATATCTGTGAAATGCCCAGTTTTCCCCAGCAATGCTCACCCCAACAGTGATCACCTCAGCAAGGCTCACTTCAGCAGGGCTCATCCCAACAGAGCTCATCCCTGAAGTGCTCACTATAGCAGTGCTCACCCCAACAATGATCACCTCAGCAGTACTCACCCCAGAAGTGCTCACCCAGCAGTACTCATCACTGGAACACCTGAAACTACAAATGTGAAGGGACATGAGCTCATAAAATATGAAATAATAATGCTTGTTCTGAAAAAGAAAGGAATATAAAGAATGTTACTAAGTTTAATAACCCAGAAAAAATTGTGACTTCCTGATTTAGAGTCATCTCAGAGGAGTGAGATGCTTTTCCCACTTCGCTTTTACACTGCTATGTCATTCTCTCTTGTTTCTACTCTCTGAGTAGAAATGGCATTATTAGGATGATTTATATTTCTCATTACAACACATGGAGTTAGGAGTTGCCACTAAAGTAACCTCATCTCTCCTAATCACCCAAGAGGCTTTATTTTATTTTGAAGAATACAAGTTAAATTTTATTGCTCATCTCATATGTAACATTTCTGAGGGATACAGTCATTTTTAACAATATAAAATATAAGATAAAACAAAGGCAGTCATGGAAAAGTTGGGCAAGGCAAACCAATAGAAGAAGGGAAAGAGCCCCAAGAGAAGGCACAAGAATCAGAGATGCACAATTCATATCTTAAGGGGTCCCATGAAAATGCTAAACTGAAAGCTGAAAGCTATGATACACACACACACACAGACACACAGACACACACACACACACACACACACACACACACACACACACACATATATATATATATATATACATATATATGTGTGTGTGTGTGTGTGTGTGTGTCTGTGTGTATATATGTGTGTGTGTGTGTATATATGTATATGTGTATATATATATATATGTGTGTGTGTGTGTGTGTGTGTGTGTGTGTGTGTGTGTGTGTGTGTATGAGAGAACTAGAGCAGACCCCTGTAGGCCCTGTGTTTGTTGCCTTTTGGGGGGAGGGGACAACTTTTAATTGTTACTTCTATTTTACTAGAGGCTATGGGAGGTATAGATATGTATAAATTTCTTATGTGATCTTGATTTAACTCTGGGAAGTAGTAATTATGAAGTAAATTAGTTAGTTTGGATAAGGATTTGTCCATCTTGTTGATTTTCTTAAAGAATCAAATCTTTATTTCATTGATTCTTTGTATTGGTCTTTTTGTTTCTGTTTTTATTAATCACAACACTGAGTTTAATTATTTCTCACCATCCACTCCTTTTGGGCATGACTTCTTTTTGTTTTTGATTTTTGTTTTTGTTTATGTAGGCACTTTGCCTAGTTAGGGTCATGGTGAAAAGACACCATGACCAAGGCAACTCTAATTTAATTTAATTTAATTTGATTTGATTTTTATTGGATATTTTATTTATTTACACTTCAAATGTTATCCCCTTTCTCTGTTTCTCCTCCAGAAAACTGCTATCCCATCCTCCCTCTCCCTGCTTCTATAGGGGTGCTCCTCCACCCACCCACCCACCCACCCACTCCTACTTCCCCTCCCTGGCATTCCCGACACTAGGGAATTGAGCCCTCCCAGGACCAAGGGCTTCTTCACCCACTGATGCACTACAAGACCATCCTCAGCTACATATGCACTGGAGCCATGGATCGTTCCATGTGTACTCTTTGGTTGGTGGTTCAGTCCCTGGCAGCTCTTACAAAGACAGCCTTTAATTGGGCTGGCTTACAGCTTCAGAAGTTTAGTCCATTATCTTCATGGCAGAAAGCAGGGCAGTATGCAGGGATACATGGTGCTGGAGAAGGTGAAAGTTCTACATCTTGATCTGCAGGCAGCAGAACAAGACTGAACCGCTGGGTGTGGCTTGAGTATATATGAAACCTTAAAGCCCACCTCCGGAGTGACACACTTTTCCTCCAAGGCCACACCTACTCCAAAACAACCACATATTCTAATAATGTCATTTCTGATGAGCCTATGGGGGCCAATTACATTCAAACTAGCACATAATAGTACGCACTTGCCTCTTCACTTCCCTTTCATTGTGTCCCGTAAGTGTGTATAGTTTGTGTATTCATTTTTATTCAGTTGTATAAAGTGTTTGAAATCTTTCTTAATATATATCTTAACTCATTGTTTCATTCAATAGAGAATAGTTCGGTTTCCATGTGTTCGTAAGTTTTCTGTTCTTCCTGTTGTTGATATCTAACTTTAGTCTGTGCTGGCCCAATCAGATGCAGAATATTATTTCAATTTTCATGTATTTCTTGTGACTTGCTTTGTATCTGAGTATGTGGATATAGTTTCGATAAAATTCCAGGAGGTGCTGAGAAAAAGGTATAGTCTTTTGTGTTTGGGTAAAATATTCTATAAGTATCTGTTAGGTCCATTTGGTATATAATGTCTATTAACTCCAGCATGTATTTTGTTTAGTTTTTGTCTAGATGACCTGTCTATTGGTAAGAGTGAGGTGTTAAAGTCTTCTACTATCAGTGTATGCAGTCAGTAGGTGACTTACACTGTAGTAATGTTGGTCAGGCTGCCTGCTGTCATGCATTCACACTGACTCTCTGGCAACCCCCATTCCCACCTCACTAAAACCAGGACCAGATCTACCCTGTTGCCCAGGCAAGGTGTAGGGTCTGCTCTCCTATGTATGGCAACTGGTCTTTGACATAACCAATTCTCCCATTCTCATGACCTTGAGTCCAGCTCTCTTTTGCCATAGAAGGTAAGAAAGAAAAGAGAGGAGGAGGGCATCTCTCCCTCATCCACACCACTGAACAGTAGACAAATTGCAGGGCCAGTTGCAGGTTGACACTGGCAGGGCCACATTACCTGTGCCTTAGCCATGAGGGTCAGATCTATTGTGCTGCCCAAGTGAGGTATAGGACTTGCTCTCCTAAGTACAGCAGTGTGTAAGGGGCAGGACCAACTCTCCTGATTTTATGACCTCAGTGGAGGGAGCCATCTTTCCTGCTTGCCACTGGAGAGAGGATAAAAGGGAGGGGAAGGGCACCTCTTTCTTGCCTATGTCACTCTACAGCAAAAAAGAGGCAGAGATTCCTCTCCCATGCTCATGAACTGGGGGCCAGCTCACCCAAAACTCCTGCAACATGTGATTGGCTCTCTCAAGTACTACAGCTGGCTAGGGGCAGAGGCAGTTCCCCCACCCCTAGGGCCATGTCTTCCATTATACCAAGGTAAAGGGTGGGACCAGTTCTGCACAGTCCTTGAACATCATCTTGTTCACAGATGGCAACCCAGACCACATATTTCTGGATAGCCTTTGGTAGTAACAGATCTCTGATGCTACAGGACCATAGACCAAGATGTTGCCCCTGTAGCAACACAGTCCAGGACCCGCCATGGTTCCAAGTGGCATCACCAACTATTCACATCAGCCTCTTCTCACTACCCTTGCGTCTCAGTTTTGCTTCTCTTAATTGTGCCTACATTCCTCCATTTCTCTTTTTCTTCAATTTTTCCAACATTTATTTGCTCCTTCTAGTGACACCCAGAGTCTCTGAATGTCTGGGCTCTTCTCACGAGTTGTCTCTATAGTGCTATGCTGCACTCAGGCATTACTGTGCTAAGCAGGTGTCATCTCAGGCATGGTCTGACCCACCCACACCCAACCCCACCCTCACCAGACATGAGTGGTGCTGGAATGGTGGTCATCTCTGGCTAGCTTCCTGTCTGGGCCTCAATGCCAGTCTGGTCATTGTCTCTAGCTGGCTACTTCCCCAGACCAACCCAAGTGGCACCATTTGGGGGTCATTTGTGTCCTCTTTACTCTCTCCCATGGTCTGAGGTCCCAGGTGGGGTTCTTCTAGTTTCTGGCTCACTTCTCTGTTGCTAGAATTTCCAACCCTAATAAGCCAATATAAAAAGCACACAATCCAGTTATTATAATTATAAGCTATATACCTAGATTGGGCAGATCTAGTACTATACTAGTTTATTCATCGGCTAAAATACCCCTTGTTAATTGAAGTTTCTCCTGGCCATGTGGTTCTGGTCCATTGCAGCTTCCTTTTTCTTTTCCTCCACCCTCCTTCAGTCTCCTCCTTCCTCTTCCTGCCCCCACTCTGGAATCTCCAGTCCCAAATTTCCCCTCTACTGCCCAATCACCAGCTCTAGCCATTTTTTTTTAAACTAGTTAAGTGGTTCACAGGACATCACCTGAGTATTGGATGGACTGCTAGTTGGAGGCAAACCCTTTTGATAAAAAACAAAATTAACATCAAAATGCAAACAACGGGCCAATCATGTTGTGAGCCCATCCAGACCTTTGTGGCACTGGATGGGTGGTTGTTTCAGGATAGCTCCCTGTACAGGATCCCTGGCACCAGGGTGGTGGCTTTCTCTGGCTTGCTCTTTTCATGGCTTATTAGGATGCTATTCATTCAGATGTTCACTGAGTGTAGACATTGATGACAGCTCCAGAAAAGAATCTCCTGGACATTAATATGATCAAGAAAACTGGTAGCCACAACTCAATGGGACACAATGGTTACCACATAGTGAAAAGTCTTATTAAATTAACTAACAAGAACCTTTATTGGATGGGTTAATTTGATAATAAAAATTATGATTAAAAAACAGAGCCCAATGCATTTGGGTATTTAAAAACACTATAGTTCACTCTCTATAGCTGTGATAAAACACCTCAACAACAACAACAACAAAAGTACCTTAGGGGAGAAAGGTTAATTTAAACTCACAAATCCAGGTGATAATCCATCATTTCAGAGAAGTCAAGGCAGGAACTTAAAATAGCCACATCATATCTAGGCTATGATATAATTTTTTTCAACTCAGGATTTTTTTTCAACACAGAGTCCAAGTTCTGAAACCAGATAACAGTGTAGTTTACTTTTAGACTTGCTCATCCCACAACCATCAAGACAATCTTCCACAGATAAACCCATGAGCCAACTTGATCTGGCCAATCCCTCGTTGACACTCCCTTCCCAGGTGGTTCTAGTTTGTGGTAAACTAACAAATTAAAACAGTCACAAAAGGTATGCTAAAAAAAACCTGAAAGTGTCATGTAGTTAAAAGCTTGTACAGTAGTGAAAGAAACCTTTGTTATGGATGGGTTTGCGTAGCAGACAGTTAAGGAACAATGACTCTTTCCAACTTGTACAGGCATTTGTGGTACATCTGGATTTAGCGTGAAATCTTCTCCACATTTGTCTTTGACGTTAAAGACATGATCAAATTAGGGAGCAGATGGATTTGGAGTCCATGTCATAGAGAGGAGTTTTTCAAGGTGGCAACAGGTAAGAATCTGACTGTATTGTAACTCAGCCACCATGCCCTCTTCCCAAGCTCCCCCTTGCAGGACAAAAGCAATGTATCTCTGGAGTAGAAAGCTTTGCGACCTTCTACAAATGAAACCATCTTACTTAGAATCAAGGCAGAGCATAAATCTGCTGGGTTCCTGGTAACCTTGTGTTTGATAATTTCAGTAAATTGGTACTGAGTGTTGAAAAGTGGATATTTCTGAGAATGGACTATGGGTGCAAGTAAAATTGCTTTGTTGGATTCAATTTTTCATTATTAGTGTATTAAATTAAATATCGACAGAAGTAAAAAATATGTGCTCACAAAGAGAAAGATGAGATATTTGATCAGCTTTCAACATTTAGTGGTATGGTATGTCCCCAAACTTATTTAAAGTATGCCTGATTAGCTCACCTCATTTTAAAGATGCAGAGGTCCGTCCAAAAGACTAACCTCTTTCTTCTTTTGTCTACCTGTAAGTGACAGCTAAGCTGGGTGCCAACATTCATTCCATTTAATAGGTTAAAAAGCAAGACCTAAAGCATTTGTCATTTTATGCAGAAAGGAAACATGAGAGGAGATAAGGCAGAAAAATTAAGTTGAAGAGACATCTTTTGAACTGGTAGAAGTTGAGCCGTTGAATACTGATTATTTTTTTGCTGGTTGTTACTGGGATACAGATAACTTTTCAATCACCTATAACCCATTTTTCAAATGATTTCTTCAGTCTTTATCTGACCAGGTCTTTTTCCAGATTTCATTCAGGGTATCTCTTCCTTGACTATACTGTGTTCTTTTAAATATTATTAACCTTCCTGGGTCACTCTCTGCAATGAATTCCTTTCCCTTTCCTTGTATCTCTATGACACCTCTCTCCTAGGTTCTCCTTGGCTCACTCGCTCCTCTCCAATCCCCCTCACCTTTTCTTCTTCTCTTCTTCTCTTCTTCTCTTCTTCTCTTCTTCTCTTCTTCTCTTCTTCTCTTCTTCTCTTCTTCTCTTCTCTTCTTCTCTTCTTCTCTTCTTCTCCTCTTCTCCTCTCCTCTCCTCTCCTCTCCTCTCCTCTCCTCTCCTCTCCTCTTCTCTTCTCTTCTCTTCTCTTCTCTTCCCCAGCTCATCTCTACTTAATCATGGCGATCTGTTATCACCCACCTATTTCAAGTTCTTCTCCTGAATCTATGTGAACTATACCTTGTGTAGTGTTTCTAAAACATTCACAAGTGACTTTATACTTCGTAGCTTATTCATCTGTATCATCGATGGATCTATACATTTTGAATGAAGAAACAGAGTATACACTACTGTAGTCTAAGACTCCAGCATAGACAATCATACAGATGAACAGATAGACAAAGATATACTCAGTAAATACTGGTAAATAGATGAAGAGCAAACATGGCTAGTTCTACAGTTTGGACTTAGAAAAGGTAATTATCTTTCCAAAAGATATGCTGTCACAGAGCGGTAGAACTCAAGACAAAACCCAGTCATGTTTTATTATAAACCCATATTTGATCCCACAGGGACATATTTTATCATATGACAACATGTAGCCAAAGCAAAAGATTATGATTTTTAAATATTAACATGCAAAATATATATGCATATTTTAAAATTACTAACATGAGTCTAACAGTATCATCTATTTTGATTTCCATAAAAATCATTTTTTATTTATTATCCTTCTATGGAAACTTCAAAGCATTTTGTTTTTATTAATTAATAATAAACTGTTATTCATTTTTAGTTGCCAGCAGCAATATCTAAAGCGAATGACTTAAAAAAATATTTGGGAAAACTTCTATTGCATATATAGAGTCAGGACATTTATGTAAACTGGCAAGGTGATGAATCTGAGTACATAAGCAAGAAAGTGCATAAGAAAAGGTAGGGGGAGATGTTTTGCTTTCAATGATAATACAATGGAGAGTCTAAACTACACTGAAAAGATGGATTATATAGAAAACAAAAGATGTACCAGGCAATGACAATTGTCAAGAAATGAGGAAACAAGGAAGGAGCTAGAGAAAGTACCCAAGGAGCTGAAGGGGTCTTCAACCCTATAGGTGGAAGAATAACATGAACTAACTAGTTCCCCCTGCGCTCATGTCTCTAGCTGCATATATGGAAGAAGATGGCCTAGTTGGCCATCATTGGGAGGAGAGACCCCTTGGTCATACAGACTCTATATGCCCCAGTACAGGGGAATGCCAGGGCCATTCCGTGGGAGGGGGTGGGTAGGGGAGCAGGGCAGGGATGCGGGAGGGTAAGGGGAAATTTCTGGATAACATTTGAAATGTAAATGAAGAAAATATCTAATAAAGAGAAAAAAAAGAAATGGGGAAACTAGAAATTGTATCATTCAACAAATGAATCATTCTCAAAAAACTAAAACAAAAGATGCTAATGGCAGAGAGGCAGAAAGGAGATGTGTGACATGAGAACATATTGCTTTGCTCTAAAACACATCCATGTCATATGATGATCCACACCTTCATACAATAAGAAGATTCACACTTCCACACCATATAATGGTCTACTTGTCCATAAAACTATAAAAAAACTGTACACTATACCATGGGATGATTTGTTTGTATGCATATATATATATATGTATATATATATATATATATATATATATATATATATATATATATGTGTGTGTGTGTGTGTGTGTGTGTGTGTGTGTGTGTGTGTGTGTGTGTGCAATATATGCATACCCAAATATATACATATACACACAAACAGAAAACACATATTATTTTTTTCTGATTTGGAGATTATGTGTATTGTTGCATATATTTGAGGAAGGCTCTGGCAATTCAAATAACAATTCTTACCTTAAAGGAAATAAGCATTTTGCTGGAGCTAAATTTGAGTGATCATGGACTGGAAAACATGCAGCTATGTTACTGTGGGTACCATATTCTCACATGGATGCAGCCTTATGGAGGTTTATAGTATCAAAATAAAGAAAATTATAAATCAATATAAAGATACTTTAGTGAGAATATTGGAGAGGTAGATATAGCAAAATGTGGAATGTGCTCCCATAGCCTCTGAGGCTATCTGATGGCAGTCTTAACTTTTGGGTCAGATGAAGATAGTGATCTGTTCTGTTAATAAATTACAAAAATTGTTGTGGGAAATAATAAAAAGAATCCACACTACTACCTGCAAGGTACCAATGGGCTGGCTGGCCAGGCAATGGCAGGCAATGGCCAGCCTGTTCTCATCTCGTGGAGACTTTCTTTCTTTTTTTTTTTTTTTTTTTTTTTTTTCGAGACAGGGTTTCTCTGTATAGCCCTGGCTGTCCTGGAACTCACTTTGTAGACCACGCTGGCCTCGAACTCAGAAATCCGCCTGCCTCTGCCTCCCGAGTGCTGGGATTAAAGGCGTGCGCCACCACGCCCGGCTAGCTTCGTGGAGACTTTCTAATTCAGAACTCCAAAATCTCTACACTCCTCTCCCTAAGTTTCCACTGGCGGGTCATTACCATTCCAGTCCCATGGTTCAAAATTCCCACAGCCTTTTGTGGTGCATTTCTGGTAACCCCACGCTTTTTCGCCATACCTTTCTCTCTGGAACCCAGTTGAGCTGCAGTGTGAAGGAAAACTCCACACAAACTTACTTCAGAATCAATGGTAACTGAATTCCTGGATGCATCAACTAGTATCCTAGTCTTGTAAACCATACTAAATCTAAACCCTCCAGTGTCAAGTTCCAGTGCATTTGCCATCTAAACCAGGAGACACTAGTAACTACATCTTGTCCTTTTGCTGTCCCCATCAAAAAAAGCCCCTATCTCTCTCCTGCCTTCTCTTTTCTTCTGTCCAACCCAGAAGTCCTGCCTACTCTCCCAGTGATTGGCTCCTTTATTCATTAAGGGAAGGTTCAGAAGAAGTCACCTGAGTGTGTGACTCATTCCTTGTTCCAGACAACCTCTCCCGGGAAATCACAATTAACATTAAAATACAAACAGCACCAGGGCCATCCACAACAGGTTTTTTTCTATTAGTCATGGGATGCTAGCCTTCATTGCCTTGTTTTACCAAGAAGCACCAATGGATAGCTGCAGAAATGACTGCGCTGAGATGCTGTTTGCAGCTCACCTTCTGATATGGAGTTGCAAAGGACGAGTAAGGAGTGGAGGTCAGAACTGGGCTAGTCTCCTCTCATGATGGTAAAAGAATACTGATGCTAGTCAGCCAGACACTCTTCTGGCTTTGTCAGGAAATGCTGCCGTGACAGGGTGGTGGAAAAGAGGGCAGTTAACATTGCATGACTGGGGAGCCGGGTGGTTGTATATGTGAATGAAGTGGGGAGGGAGGAGGAGGATGAGGAGAAGGAGGAGGAGAAGGAGGAGGAGGGGAGAGAGAGAGAGAGAGAGAGAGAGAGAGAGAGAGAGAGAGAGAGAGAGAGAGAGAGATCTTACACAATAATTTTGGAGTCGAGGCTGACTGCTCATCTACCATCTTGAATGGGTTGCTTCTAAGATCACTTCATCTGTCTTTGTTCCCATCTTTGGCAATGAAGAGAAAATCAACAAGAGCATGGAAAAGCAAATATGTATGAATTTATGACCATACTGAGAATTCCACACATACAACTTTGGTTGCAACAGCCCAGACAGGAAACCACATCCACAGCAAAGGGGACTGGTAGCATCATCCTAACTACAACCCTTTATTCTAGAAAGAAAAAAAAAAAAACACAAAAAAGAGCCAACTATTTTTAGCCACATTTCTTGTCACTTTTAGAGTCACATTATAAGGCTCTTAGACAGAAGGAAAGAGAAGAAAAGCAATTTTAAATATTAGATGCAATTTTCCTCATCTTTGAACTTAAAAAGAATATGTAATTCAGAACTGAAATAAGTGACCATGTTCTGAGGTACCCTGAGCTAATTTTCTTTCACATTCCCTGTAGAATAAGATGATTGTCAGTTTGAATTAATTGTTTGATCATTGATTGATTGTACTGGCTCTTAACACTGAGACCACATCAGCTGTACCCTTGATCTAGATGTCATTCCTGCTATCTTTAAAAGTCACATGGATTTATTTACTTGTGAGTGTGGGGGCTGTGCTTGAGCTGGGCATGTGAAGGTTAGGGAACACTTGCAGGAATTGGTTCTTTCCTCGTGGCTTCTGGCGACTGAACTCGGGAAGCTGGGCTTGGTCACAAAGCTTGCTTACCCACTAAACCATCTCCCTGGACCCCTCTCCAGGCGTTTGTTTTCTAAGGTGAGTCTCATTAAGAAATGAAATACTATGCATGAGCTTGAGTAGTAAGATCTTCCAAAGACACGCACAATCAATTCATGTGGAAGGAGGGGAGAGAGGTTAGCTGTATGTTGATGGCTAAAATGATGTTTCAGAAAACAACTTATTGAGGCAAAGACTTAGCCTTAGAGTTTGTGGCCATATCCAGTTCTGAGTACTGGAATTGTGTGTGTGTTATACTTCTGCCCAATAAATATAACTCACATTTATCCACAGCATAAAGTACAGTGAGGCTATTTCAATGCTTTTTACCAAGATTTGGTTATTTATCTTTACATTTTGGTAACCTGTGTTCTGTGATTTCTACAAGCATTTGGTATATTTTTAATGATGTGTTTAGTTTATCTAAAACAATTATTTTTTCTCTTTTTTTCTCTTTTTTTATTAGATATTTTCTTTATTTACATTTCAAATGCTATCTCGAAAGTTCACTATACCCTCCCCGCTCTGCTCCCCTACCCGCCCACTCCCACTTCTTGGCCCTGGCATTCCCCTGTACTGGGGCATATAAAGTTTGTAAGACCAAGGGGCCTCTCTTCCCAATGATGGCCCACTAGGCCATCTTCTGCTACATATGCAGCTAGAGACACGAGCTCTGGGGGTACTGGTTAGTTCATATTGTTGTTCCACCTAAAGGGCTGTAGACCCCTTCAGCTCCTTGGGTAATTTCTCTAACTCCTCCATTGGGGGCCCTGTGTTCCATCCTATAGATGACTATGAGCATCCCCTTCTGTATTTGCCAGACACTGGCATAGCCTCACTCGAGATAGCTATATCAGGGTCCTTTCAGCAAAAATCTTGCTGGCATATGCAATAGTGTCTGGGTTTGGTGGCTGATTATGGGATGGATCCCCATGTTTTTATATAAACAGGTAGCTGTTTCTCCCACTCTCTCTAGAAATATTGCATAACATGGGGACAAACATGCTCAGAAATAGCTACACGACTTTCTCAGGGACATGTTAAATAATCACTTGACCTCAGCCTTGATTCAAGAACCCATAGAAGAATGAAATGATTGATTGGGATTCCTCATGACAGGGTTGAAACCAGGGCCAACTGCAGACTACCAAGCTGGCCATTCAGTCGTATGTCTGTCTACCAGCGCCTGTCCTATATCACTCTCAGTCCGCAACAAAGATGAGGAAAGTATGTTTCAGGGTGCTACCTAGTGTTGCAGTGCAGAAATAACTGGAGGCTCACAGGACATGGGCTGAGTCAGTTCCCTTCAGTGATTCTGAGGGTCTCAGGCAAACCTGTACGACCTTGGCAAGGATGTCTTGCCTTGCTGCAGTTGGGCACCAGGCACAGGGGAATGGTGATTTGCTACAAGACAGAATTGATCTGGCTAGGGTTTGGAGAGAATTCTTCATTGCAAAATAGTAATAAATCAAAATATCTTACAACTTCAGGTTCCTTCAAGATTCATTCTGGGGTTAGGAGCACTGTTTCTGACTCACCTTGACTGGTATTATGACCTGGTACTCGAGAATCTGTTGTCCCTTGAACACTGGCCTTCTCTGTCCCTACTATTCCTGCTAATTCCTACATGCAACTGTTTGGAATTTGAATTTTGCTTGTCCTGTGGCTACCTATTTTGGAGTGTTCTGGTTTAAATCTCTCTTCCCAGACAATCGAAGGGGTAGTTAATGAAAAATAAAAACAATTTTGCTTCTCTATTTGCCTCTTTTGGGGTCAATGATCTCAATTGAGATGCAACCAGAATTTTGGATTCCATCTCTAGCGTAGTTGGTGCTGCTTATATATTACAGTAATTGGTTTAGAAACATTCTGAATTATGGAAACCACAAGCTCTAGCAACTATAGCATAACAGTAAAATATGAACAATTTCCAATGACGGTATTTATAAAAATAGCCAAGAACTCACAATAGGTTTAAGCAAGAATCTATTTTCCCTTACAATTAAGCATGGTTTTATTATATCAAACACTAAATTTTAACTCAATTTTATTTTTAGTATAATACTTCATATTTCTATTAAATTATACTTGAAATTTTTTTCAAGAGTCAAATGTATTAGCTCTATTGTAAATTCACTTGCAAGTCCGGAAGTCTGGGTTGAATACTGACTTTGTCTGTGCTAGGAAGGTGAAAATTGGGTATCTGGCAAGTACAGAATCAGAGCCACACATCTGTAACCACTGTGTATGGCAGAGGTGCAGCTGCGGTGCTGCCAGGAAACAATGCTTTCAAAAGCTACCCTAGATCAATTGGATATCTAGTTAGAAAATATGAATCTTGACTCCCTTTTCACACTGTATGAGATCAATTGCAGATAAACTGTTAATAAAATGCAGAAGTGAAAAGGACCAAGAGACATCAGACTAGGGTATCTTAATGCCCTCTAAGTAGACATAATCTCCCAAATAGAAAACAATGTATATGAGTATACACAGCACCTCTGAGGTAGAAGAGGAAGAGAAAAGGGTGATTTCCACTGGGCGGTGATTCCCTGACTGGAAAAGGGTGATTCATAGCAAAGGGTGTGCAAATAGGGTGTGAAAATAGTTACAGGGCTCACCATCACATGCCACAGAAAAATATGAAAATGACTTTTCCCACTATAAAATATATTTTAAAATATCACTAGAAGGAAGGAAAAATAGAAATTATAGTTAATTCAGGAAAGATATGGAGTTAAGATAAAGGATCATATACTAAATGTTAATACTACATTCATATACTACATATTAATAAGTGTGTTCTTTCTATTAAATTTTTTTGGAAGTTTCTATTAAAGTAGATGGATGCTTGGTGACCCAGGAAGATAGACTTAAAGTCAATAGTTATCCTACACATTTACAAGGAAATACATATATCTGATTATCTACATATGCATATATATTAATTTATATATGTATTATTTATGGATATTTACATGGGTATTTCTCTAAGAACTAACACTGATAAAATATTTTCAAATGAACTCATATTCCATCACAATGAAATTAAAAGATAGACATCTGCAGAATAAGTTAATGAAGCATTCTACAGCAATAAAAGTATGCTGTTTCCTAGTGAAAGCTTCTATACTCAAAAGCATAAGCTGTATTTTTCCTTTGTATCATGCTTCTAAACTGATCCATGCATAATTCCTGTATGCTAATAAATGTGCTTGCTATTTGTGGAAAGGTAGTAATCAGTGTGGATCATAAAAAATTCTTCTGATTCTAGTTGTATCCCTGAACATGAATGATTTCAGGAACAGCTAGCCTTGGAAAATTCATTCAATGCCTTCTTTTTTAAAAAAATACATTTTTATTAGATATTTTCTTCATTAACATTTCAAATGTTATCCCCAAAGTCCCCTATACTCTCTACCCCCGCCCTGCTCCCCAACCCACCCACTCCCGCTTCCTGGCCCTGGCATTCCCCTGTATTGGAGCATATGGTCTTCGCAAAACCAAGGGCCTCTCCTACCATTGACAACTCCTTCTTTAATGTTAGTTCATTTTACAGGACCAAGAGACACCATACTATGGTATCTTAAACTATACTTTGCTATGACTATGCTATTCTTAAACTATACTTTGTAAAGTTGAATGTCTTATATATGGCAATCTAAAATTGAAGTGTTAAATATTACTTTTATGATTCTAAAACTCATTTAAATTCCATAAAATCTCATAGAAATCACTAGAAGAATTCTCTTCCCACAGTGATGACAGGAAACAAAGGAGCCAACTGTGAGACCTAGCCTTGCCACTACAAGTGATCTTCATAGATGATAAGGGTTTGGAACACATTGTTCCAAACACATCACTGACACACTGATGGCTTTACAGTGACGTCATGGGGCAAAAAAAAAAAAAAAAAAAAACATTGAACACATATGAAGTATCAAAAGTAGCCCTATCACAAAATAATGATTCAGTCAATGCTGGTTATTATTAGTTTTTTTATTGGCATTGCAGCAAGACTATATAGTGTGTTCCAGATCTATAAAATAGAAACAGAAATAACCATGAACAAGTTAGGCAACTCGGATAAGTCACTCCTAGTTCTTGTGACTTCATTTGGAAGCCTTTAAGTACAGCAACAGTGACTGGGAACAGATGGATTGATGTCAACAACAAGGAATTTGACCACTGTTTCCATACTATCTGCCACTCTACTGTATGATCATTAAGAAATTCTTAGCAGTCCAGTCCAGGCCTACTAGGGTCACGGTGATCACAAGCACAGTCAGTATCCAACATTTACGCCACCCCTACAGCCTCAATTAATGTATTTTAAATTAAATATCAATGTCTAATTTTGCTTTAAACATCACTGAAAAAGTAAGTTATAGAGAGCTCAAATCAGTACTTTTGTGCAAGATACACAAGTCTTTTGATATGGAAGACTTATTTTAATGGTGATGTACTAGATAATTTTAATGTCTACTTTATCCCAAGATAAAGTTCACTGATAATACTTCATTGCGCTTATAAAGATGTAATGGCACAAGATCATGAGAAGACAAAACGCCTGCTCATTTTAGGTGATTTGCTTTTCTTTCCGTTCCAAGAACTCCATGCAGGGTGAAAATCCATGGACCCTCTGAAGCAGTATTTAAATGTGTTTGGACCATTGAAAGGTTCATTTCAGTTGGAAAGTTGTACAGTACCTGAATTCTGAGAACAATGTGACACCTCTGCGCTTGTGTAGTACACTGGGGGTACTTTGGTGTGGTCAGTTTAACTCTAACTTTGACTCTAAAGAAATAGTCATCACATTCATCACATTCAAAAGTAGTCTTCTTTACTATATTAAGATATCTAACATTTCTTCCTAAAGATAAAGGAGGCATCTTGGTCCCTACAGTGAAACAACATAAGGGAAAGAGACTTATGATACCCATGTCCTTTCTTTCACTCTACTTTGTTGTGAAATCCAGCAGATTAAAGATTTGGATCATATTTTGTTCTTTTGGAAGAGGAAGGGGACCTGCATCCATGATGCAATTGAAAGAAATGAAGGTCTCTAGACCAGGGTACTAAGAGCTAAGGTTAGTAGCTGTGATAATGTGAAAGCTATGTCTCCCATAGTCTCAGGTATTTGAATTCTCAGCCCCTAGTTGGTGTTATTATTTGTGGACGCATAAAAGATATGGCCCTTTTTAAGGAAGCCTGTCCCTGGAGGTGGGTTTTGAGAGATTAAAGACTCAGACAGATTTGGATTCACTTGCTTTGCTTTGTGCTTATGATTCAAACATGAGTTCCCAGCTTCTGCTGAGTCAACATGCCTGCCATCTATTGCCTCTGCTCCTCCATCATGAACTTTAACTTTCTGGAATCATAAGCCCAAATAAGCTGTCTTCTATATGTTGCCTTGGTCAAGGTGTATTATCACAGCGACAAAAAGAAGCCTCGACGCGATATTTACAGAGAGGAATCTTTGGGTGGGTAAGGACAGTGTGTCCTGTGTTGCTGCTGACCATAAAACTAGAGTCAAGGAAAGGGAGTCACAGGTAGTCAGCCATGCACGCTGGCCTGAAAGAACTGCCTGTTGATAGCCATGAGAGAGCCAGGCAGGATGACACTCACCTTCTGTCTTAGCCAGAGGATCCTAAATTCAAGATCAGCCTGGACTGCATACCCAGGGCCTGTCTCAGAACCAAACTAAAACAAAAACTCCAGAAAGCTTATTATTACTAAAGATTACTTAGATGGTGAATTGGTCCCTTTCCATTGTTGTAATAAAATACCCTAACCAAAAACTATTCAGGAAAAAAAATAGTTTACTTTAGCTTACAATTCCAGCCTGGATATAATCCACCATAGCGAAGTAGGGCATTGTAGCAGAAGCATTATGCCTGCCTAGTAGTCAGGAAACAGAAAAAACACATTTTCTCTACACAAAAGAAACAGAAAACAACAAGAAAGGAACTTGGATAAGGCTATAAACCCCCAAAGTTCATGCCCAGTGGCATACTTCTTCCAATAAGGCTCCATCCCTAAAGGTTCTTTAATCTCTCTAAACAGGGCCATCATCTTGGAACCATATGTTCAAACACATAAGCCCATAGAGGATATTTCTCATTCAAAACACAATATATGGTACTTCTACATAAGGCAAAGCATTAGGATACAGGACTTTTATGTGCCTTCCCTTGAAATGGAGCTATATATCAAAGGTAAAGGTTACCACCATTTATCTATCAGGACTGCAGAGGATCCACCTACAGGAAATAGCAACAAGTGCTAGCATGGAGCCACCTCACTTGATCTAGTCTTCTTTCCCCTAATCTTTGGTTGGGAGTCCCATTGCTCCTACATGCTGATGTCTCCTACTGGTGCTATTGTTCTTTCTTTTTTCATTAATCATTCACTTTAGAGTAAGAGAGACAGATACTGACATGCTCAGCACGGGTCAGAGCATAGGGAATTTTATACCTATCACCAATGGTTTATTATACTAATCCTTGTTAGAATAATCTATCCCCCGAGCCCCTTGATCAATCTCTTCTCTGCTTATTGTCTCCACTCTTTTACCCCAAATGTCCTGGGACAAAACAATGTGCCAAAAGCAGTGTCACATGAGCAATGGAAACACTCAGGGTATCTTTAGAACATCAGCCAGAGCTAGTTTACTTAAATGTCTCTCTACCCACGTTATGCCACATCAATTAATTTTTAAAGAAATGGTTTTTTAAAAGTTAGTAATTATTTACATGCACTGCACATGTTCTTGTGCACATCATTATATTTTAATTTACTTTTTAACAAGTAAGCCAATATGACTTTTAAATTATTTCCCACCTGTCATGAAGGCTAATAGAGTAATCTACTAATTTATGCTGTATCAAATGTACCCCTTCCCTTTCCTTTTATTTAGGACTATGGACATTCTAATGACATGGCTCTACAGAAAATAAAACTCAGAGGGAAATGTGTTTAGCTTCTTCGCTTTTCAGCTCATGCACATAACTCGTCAGTGGGAGGGGGGAAGGAATACTTTGGAAGTCTGAAAACAAGGAAGCAACACCTCCGGTGTTTCTTTATTGTTAGTCTTTAATTGTGCTATATAAAGCATGAAGACAATGAAGCAAATTGTCTCAGTACGTAATTAATTACCTGTGATCTGCATCATCAGAGAATTCAATTATGTTTTTGTTTTGGTGCAGTGGGTTAGGATTGGCCCTTTATAAAGGCTGCAAACCAGAGTGTATCCATAATTCTCTGTCTCTTAACTAATGGCATTAAATAGAATCCTTGTGCCATGGACCACAATGGATGATGTGTCAGATGTCAACACATAGGAATATAAAGGTTTTGAGGAGGAAAAATCTTTTCTGTTAATTTGCTACGGGTTTGGGAGTGTTTTTTTTTGGCTCAAACAATATGATTTTGCTACTTTTGCATTGCCATGAATGGAATTCCAGAAGGACTACTTAAAAAATGTTTATTTTTGGCTCATGGGCTTGGAAGTTTTAGTTCATCATACTTGTGAAACCATGGCAGAACAGATCTGTTCACATCGTGGTGGTGGAAGGGATTCAGAGTGAGTCATATTTACAACCATACCACCCACCAGGTGCCAATTACTGATGGCAGAAGCTTAGCAACATCAGACCTGTTTAGTGTTTTGATGGAGGAGAATGAGACAGGCAAGGTTCAGGGGAAACTCTGCTCCTAATGACCTATTTTTTCTACCTCTGCTCTGCTCCTTACATTTCCAGAATATCTCCCAAAGAGTACCACTGTCTGAGGACCAAGCGTTCAAACCATGAAATGTCATAAGTAAACTATAATGTATGTTTGTGTGTGTGTTTGTGTATATGTGTATGTGTATATATGTCATGACACATGTGTAGAAGTTCTAGAATAACTTGGTGAAGTCGGTTCTCTCTACCACATTGTTTCCAGGAATCTAACTCAGGTCATCATCCCTGACAACAAGTAGCCTTAAGCAGTTATACTACCCATTTTGAAATATTTAACTAATTTCATCAACTACAGTTACTCTCTTGTGGCTCCACCATAATAGAGATTTCCTTAGCAAATGTCAGCCTTGGAGTTCTCATCACCCTGAGAGGCTACCTGTTGGCCCTGCTATATAGTTCTCTCTGTGATATGTTTGTTATTTTTGTATTATCTTTTAATCCCCTGTAACAGGACAAAGAAACATCACTTAACCCTGAGTAATTTTATAATTCGGGGGTTGTTTATTTTTAATATTTTATTACATATTTTATTTGGTTTTAAATATTTTTTATTCCTGAGATTTTCATACATAAATCAAATGAAATATTATCATATAATATCATATCAATTATATCATCATATCACCTCTATCTTCCTGTTCAGTTACCCTGACAAAATATCTTCTTGTTCATTGTGATGTCATTTTGATGGAACATAACCAATGAATTGGTTTTACTGATCAACACCATGATTGTGGTGTCAATAAATCCTTCACCTCACAGAACACTGTTCTTCTTTTTAATAATTTAAGCTAGCCGCAGAGTATTCCAATTCATCATATAATCTTAATCCATTTTGTAGCTCAGATTTTTCCATTGTTTTGTAATTACTTTAATTCCTAGTTACATTAACTGAATTCCCCATGTATCCTGATTTGATTTGTGAGGGGCTGAACCAATGTATTGGCCCAAAATAGGGCTCATAAAGTAAAGTCTGTGACTAGAGTCATCTGCCCACACAAGCCATCCTTTTATGTGTCTACACATCCTGAAATTCTCTGTGACCTACATGCACTATGTTTTAAAGAAGATATACATCTTAATTTACTTAACCCAGAAAGCAAGATATCACCCTGAGATATACTCACATATATACAGATGACTTTCAGCTTAAGAAAGCATTCTTGGTTGTGGGTTTGTCTTTGACTAGCACTCATAAGAGTATTGTCTGTGGTAAATGGATCAATAAACGCAGAACAAAAGAATTATGTAAGGAAAGTTTGAAAATTATGACTTAAAATCAAGAACGGAATGGGAAAGATTAACAATAGATGCGAAAAAGCATCTCCTGTACTAAGACATGTGTGACTTAATGTCAAAGGCGAATTTCATATTCACGCAATGACTTGCTAAATATTACGAGTGTCACCCACATGGTAGTTGTTGGCTAAGATGATTTGTGGGGCTTTGTTTCTACCTCTACCATGGGGTGAAACAATCTCCCAACAAGCTTTAGAATATTGTACACTGGACACTTGGTAATCTCACTAGTGTTCTGATGGCTGGAATTTTCAGCATCTGAACACAGTGTACAGTGTCCTTTGCTATCCTTCAGAATTTTCTCATTACATTGAAACTATCTCATTTACATTGAAATGGTGAGGGTACTAATCTGAAGTAGCTTGAAATTACTTTTCTTTGATTTTTGTGTACTTTTATACACATTTCTTCCCAGACTGCTTGCCTTTCCTCTTTCTTCTTCCTTTCTTCCTTCTTTCCCTTCTTCCTTCCTTCCTTCCTTCCTTCCTTCCTTTTTTTCTCTCCATCCTTTCTTCCTCCCTTCCTCCCTATTTCTCTTTCTCCCTCTCCCTTGATTCCTTCCTCCCTCCCTCCCTCTCTTTCTCCTTTCTTTCCTTCCTTCCTTCCTTCCTTCCTTCCTTCCTTTTTTCTTTCCATCCTTTCTTCCTCCCTCCCTATTTCTTTCTCCCCCTCCTTTGCTTCCTTCCTGCCTCCCTCTCTCCCTTCTTTTCTCCCTCCCTTTGTTCCTTCCTTCCTTCCTTCCTTCCTTCCTTCCTTCCTTTTTCTTCTTTTCTTTCTTTTTAAAAGTATTAGTATTGTTCACTCTTCCTTTTCTTTCCCCTCTTTTCCTCATTTTTTTCTCAATTGTCTCTTTTCCCCAAGCAGATATTATTCTAAATTTCCGAACAACTTATGTCAGCAAGTCTGGCCAAGTTATCTTTGAAGCGAGATCCATTTGCATTCACTACGTCACCACCTGGTTCATCATTGATCTGATTGCTGCCTTGCCCTTTGACCTCCTGTATGCTTTCAATGTCACAGTGGTGAGTAGACATCTTCCATGTGGTCTTCAAAGTTTTGTGTTTGATTTTCATGAATTTGCTATTAAATGCTCCCTGTGGTTCGTGACCTCTTTAATAAGGATGTGGTATATCACTTAGTGACATACAGGCCAGATTCTCCACTTGAAGAAGTTAATTCTTTCTGATCTCTTCCTTCAATACTCAGAAGCAGAGACAGCATATACAGGAAGAAAGCCTGAATCTGTCATAAATTTTGACTCACTAAACAAATCTTGTGATACTATACCGCCTCTATGGATAGAATCATCACTTTAGATTTCTAATAGGAAATTGGCTGCAGAATTTGATGTAGAAATGCAAAAATACATTTTCTCTTTCTGTGATCTTTAACTCTGTCTCTCTTTATAATTTTATTATACATTAACAAAGCTAACTGAACACTGATCAGACAAATGGGAATGCTGGAATTAGAGTAAAGGAATTCAGTCATTTCAATAACATAGCCCCAATATAAAATGAGATTCCTGAGTTGATTAACACTTGTACTTTCTGTTCTTTCTCCTTCCAAGCTTTTTTTTTTCTTTTGGTTTTTTGAGACAGGGTTTCTCTGAATAGCCCTGGCTGTCCTGGAATTCACTTTGCCTCTTCACAAGGAAGAAAGTGTTCCATTTGAACTAGCAATCATTTTTACATTCAGTGATGGACATTTAAAAAAATCTGTCAAGTTCTTTCTTATAACCAGAGAGATATTTAGGAAGATCACTTTTGATTGGGCATATGTTGTTGTGTTGTTGTTTTTTTTTTTATGGTAACCAATGTTAGCCTGTAAAAACAAATGTACCAAATATTAGTTCAAATGAAACAAATTCCCTAATCAGTTGATAGCTCTTCATATATATCACATCCTTTGTGAAGACTTTAAAGACTGGTTTCCAAGAGTAGCCAAGTGATTAGAGTTTCAAATTCAGACATTATTGGCTTCGAGGTGAACATACACATTATTTCCCAACTTCTCAATGCAGACTTACATGTTTGTTAATTGCATATACTGTAAGAGTTTTGTGTTTCTGTCTTTTTTTTTTCTGAGTTGGGAGATTGAGGGTAATGTCATCGGGATGAGAGCTACCCAAAACCCTAGCACATAATATCAATTGGCATGATATCTGATAGTTACCTGGGCTTTCTAAAGAAGTTTTAAGAGCGAATTTGTCTAGGTAAGTAGCATAATAAAAGTGAAGTGACTTCAAGCAAGGATTTTACAAAGCTCCAAAATAATCTAAGGAGTATATCTTACAAAGGTTTATTAGAGTATTCTAAATTCTCTGGCGAAATTAGCAAATAAATTCTGTTTAACACAATCTGATTTTAAATTAACTTGCTGCTTTGATACTGAATATTAATAGAATTCTTATGCTCTATTTTCCTCTGGGTACTGAAATAGGATAATTTCAAATATGTACATGTAATATAGGATAATATATACAAGAAATATTCAGTGTATGTTTCTATACTGTTAACATCATCGTTGTCTAAATTAACAGGCAAGATTCTCTTACTTGGTGACCACTTCAACAATCCCTTCCCCCTTCCGCTCAGTGTCTTGGGGATCTTACATAAATGCACCATGAATAATGTAAGTCACAAAGGAAAATAAGATGGCAAAAGAACTTTCTACTAGAGATACTGCCCCTATTTTTGACAAGCCTGATAATTTAAATAGCAGTACAAGTCTGCTGCCCTTAACTAAGGTAATAAGTATAAAATGTTCTATTTGAACAGAAGAGCTTGTTCAAGATATCCTGTTCTTTTTCTAACAAAATATGTGATGAGAACAACTTATAAGGAGAAATGTCCTTCGACATGGAAACTAAAAATAAGCCTGCTCCTACCAGATTTAAAATATATCCAGTGAATATATCTCCATAAAAGAAACTCATAATGGAGTACAGCCCTCTGTAGGCTTTGGCCCTGACTGCTACTAACTGCCCTTGGCAAATGCTTTCAGTACATTCATATAGTCACCAATAAAAATCTACTGTGCACTTCACTCTGAAAGGTTCTGACAGAGACAAAATTAGGAAGGACAGATAAAGTGGAAAGGCAAGGGTATGGATTGTTTACCATCTGAACAAAAAATCAAAACTTTTTCATTTTAAATTGGCAAATGTTTTTGTTTTTGTTGTTGTTGTTGTTTTGTTATATCCAATTGGTAAAAGAGAAAACTGCTACT